>JBAIZL010000005.1:107902744-107927744 GCA_036971475.1 Prosapia bicincta | reverse complement strand
ACATTCATTCCTCTTCCGTCACAATTTCGTCCCCCTCCCACTACACTTTTGTCGCTCTCCCGTAAGACATTCATCAATCTTCCGCTACACTTTTGTCTTCCTCCCGCCCAACATTTGTCCTTCTCCCGCCACACTCAAGTCCGTTTCTCGCCTTTGTTTCATCCTTCTATTGCCTCACATTTGTCCATCTTCCACCACTTTTTTTTCTTTCCCGCCACAATTTCATCTTTCTTTATCCATAATTTCGTCCCTCTCCCGTCGTTGCTCTCCCGAGACTCTTTCGTCCCTCTCCAGGTACAAACTCTTCTCTCTCCCGTCACTCTTTTGTGCCTCTCTTCGTCCTACTCACTCAAATAGTTCGTCCTCTTCCGTAACACCTTGATTATTCACAGGCACACTATCATCCATCTTTCGAGAATCGTTCGACCCTCTTCGCATTACTTTCGTTCCCTCCCGCAACACTTCCTCCTCCTCTACCCCATAATAATTCTGCTCCAGCAATACATTCGTCCTAATTGCTAGAATATTTCGTCCCTCTCACGCTACACTCTCCGCCAACATTTTGTCCCTCTCCTGCCACTCTTTTGTTTCTTTCCCGTTACACTTTGATCCCTCTTCCGCCACACTTTCGACCTTTTGCCGAGGTACTTCACAGCCTCCTCCACCTTACTTCCGTCCTTTTCCGTCGCACTTTCGTCTTACACCCCCTTACACTTTCGTCCCTGATCTACCACACACTCTTATTTCTTTCGCTTGACTTTCGTGACTCTCCCGCCACAATTTTGTTCTTCTTCCTCCAAACTTTCATCCCTCTCCAAAGACTCGTAAGTCCTTCTCCCGCCATACCTTTGTACTTCTCCTGCAACACCTTTGTCCCGCTGCATCTCACTATTATCGCTCAATCAATACACCCTCGCCCTCTTTCGAAATAATGAATTCCCACCATACTTTCGACTCACTCATGTCACTCTTTGGTCTCTCTCCCTCCACATGAAGATTGATAAAAGATTGGTGAAAGTAGGATGAAAGTTAGGGGAGAGAGGGAATGAGGTGTGGCGAAAGGACTATGGAGTGACGTGAGTTTGATGGAAGTGTGGCTAATGGATGAAAGAATCGCGGTGAGAGACGAATTAGTGGTAGGAGTAAAAGAAAGTGTATCGGGAGAAGGACAAAGATGTGGCGGTAGACGGACGAAAGTGAGGCGAGAGGGAGACAAAAGTTTGGATGTAGAGAAACAAAAATATGGCGAGAGTAACGGCGGGGCAAAAGAGTCTCGGGAGAGGTACGAGGTTTGGCTAGAGAGGGAAGTATGTGTAGCGGGACAGGGAGAAACGGTGGTGGAAGAGGGACGAAAGTGTGGCAGAAGAGAGACTAATGTGTGTCGGGAGTAGTTTAAAATTGGGGCCGCTAAAATTTAAAAAATTTGAAATTGTGTGTGATTGCGGGTGCGTAAGTGTGGTGACGTGAAAGGGTGGTATTAGTGTGAGTGTGTGACGTCATGAGGGGGGTGAGGGGAGGTAGTTGAGTTAAAAGTGCGTTTAAGTTTTTGTAGTAAAAGTAGTATTTGGATCTGAGTGTATTTAATGGAATACGAATTTAGCGGCCCCAATTAATACTGGAGAATTAGGGAGAAAATGCATTTAATATTTGGGTGATAGTATGCGATTCTTTGTATTAAAATCACTTTATTGAAAAGTGTATTTATTATTAAATGCACTTTAAGAAAAGTGTATTTATAGGTATTGGAGTTAATCTGATATTCAGGATATGATTGTTTTGGAACTATAAAATGCACTTATGAAAAAGTCACTTTTCGGTGATACGTTAATCTTTATTAATACTGTTCATTGTTTCAATTATTGACGAGCGTTCATCAACGCACATGTTACCTTCTCAGCAGACTGTTAACAAATGACTACTTAGCTTCAAGTACTCATATTTATAAATTAATATTTGGTGGGAGGTCTAATACTAAATACTTTAGTGTTGGGGGGTTCCTATACTAATGTTAGCTTAGAAGAGTGTTTGGAAGAAAACGTACTTTATAAAGATTGTCTTTTTAAATTCATATCTTTAAAATGTTAATGAATCACTTTTTTCGTTATTTATCAACTAAGGACTCGTAAGACATATATTTATTATTATGAAAAGACCATTTACATTTTTTCAAGGTCAAACAAATGGCGTTTTAAAAAATAAATGCGTTTTTACAGTACCGCTCACAACTATTGTAAAAGTTACATTTTTCTGCAACACATAACTGTTCGTTAAATTACAAGTTATAATAATTATATCACTAAACACATGTTGCGGTTCTACAGTAATGAATCCCGTCTGTGGAATCTAAGGGGGAAATATAAAACACACACATAAAGTTGTAACATATATTTATTATTTAGAAAATAGCATTTTACACTTTTTTTCAAGGTCAAACAAATGTCGTTTTAAAAAATAAATGCGGTTCTACAGTACCGCTCACAACTAATCAAAAAGTTACATTTTTTCTAAAAGACATAACATATTATTTTAAATCATAAGCTATATTAATTGTATTATTAAAAAGAAATAATGTGGTTAGACAAAACAACTTATTACAAATTTTAAGAAAGATAAATTCTCATAACAGATTGTACAGTCTCTCTACATACACCACAAGTTTTGCAAGCTAATCCACAAAACGCACAAGCAATAACGTGTCTGCAGGGTAAGTAGACCACTTGAACTTCTTCTACTCTACAGATTTTACATTCTGCAGGAAGTATATCTGGTGTCAATGAAGGCAGCTTGGTGGTCTTCTTAGTAACTTCAGCCTTCTCTCTGATCCTATCAACGAATGCCTTGCCTTTTACTAGTAATACGAATGAACATGTACCATGCCATGTTGCGTGTTCAATCCATGGGTCATCTTTGTCCATCCAGTCCTTAAGGCCGCCTCCGCAGCAGTAACAAAGAGTATGGTCAGAATGATTTATATAGAACAAGCCAGCAGCACTCAACTCTTCTTTTTTCTCTCTCAACAAAGGTGGTCCGTTATCAAAGGTTTTTATTCTGGACTCAAATGTCACGTATTGTGGGTAATGCAATTTTCTAACTTGTACAATGTCCATCGCTAGTCGATCTGAAGGATAAATGGTACCTTTTTGATTGCTCTTGCAGTTTATATACGCTCCTCTTTAAAGTTAACTGTAGGAGTGGGGGTGAACATTAATTACATTCAAGGTCAAACAAATGAGTTTTTAAAAAAAAGACTGTTTTCAAAACTACTTTTACTACTATAATAAGGAATATATATTGCTACATATAAATTAAAATCACTTTCTATAACTATTATTCATTAGACAAATGCAGTTTTAGTTCAGTTGATTTCTCTCCTGAAGGTCCATGTGAAACAATGAAGTACTGCCCAGGACGTATTGAATCTAAGTCTTCATTCATTAATAAATAAACAAACCTCTTCGGTAAAAAGACTTGCAGTTTCGGAACATTTTCTTCTTTGTAAGGAAAGTCTCCAAGTACTGCAATCACAGCACTTCCATTTACCGTCTCTTTTTTACAGAAGTAGTACACAGCATAATTTTTTAACGGCTTTAAATCTGAACATTTTTTCGTTACAATTGTTTTAGCTTTTGATCTCTGGTTGAATTTTTCTACAAGGGATTGTTCTTGATTATCTGCCATCACGATGTTTCTATTTTGAAGTTTGCGTTGTTAGTGATGATTAGGACTTCTTGCAGTTTAATTTATAGATCCTATCCCCCCTTGTTTTATTTTCCCCTCACCACCCTCTCTATTTCCCCCCTCTACAATTTTCCAGCTGATACAAAATCGCATATTTGTCATTAATGCACTTTAAAGTGCATTTATTGACTTTGTTGTAAGTTGAAGATGCAGAAGGATATGTCGATTTTCGGAGAGTCTTTTTTTGTTAAAAAAAATTCACTTTTCTAAAAGTTACTTATGTACGGAAATATATTGAACCTTATAACTGATATTGCTGTAGATGTTATTTTCGTTTATGATGAAATGTTGAAGGTTTTATAAGTTTATTTTTTTTAGAATTGACGAGCGCCTACCCCCTCTTATCCTTTCCCACGTCTACGTTTCTAGCTCTTAAACAAACGCTTAGATTTAGCGCATTACGTAGAGCACAATTTCCGTTTTGATGTCGGTGATCTTTAACAACGGTGCAGATATTATGTGAATTATAATTCTGTCTTATTTTAATAGGATAGTCTATAACTTTGGCTGTAGTGTATGTATCTATCCATTTAGTCTTTTCAGAACCGTAAGTATATATGATATCATAGTTTTTAGTATACTGTTTAATAATAGTGAAAACATCATTGAAAGTAGTGAAACCTTCAGACCACTTAATGAAATGATATCGTTTACTTAGCCAATTGTTGGTTCTAGCCGACTTTTGGTTTAGGTGATTGAAATCGTAAGGGGGTTTGAATAGAAAGTAATCTGTCTCTAGAGATGAAATATCATGTATAACCAACTCCTTGATCAAAAATTCATCGTAATTTCCTCGAAAAGCTTGAAACTCGACAACACATTCTTTCACGCTTCGTTTATTTTTTTTCTGTAATGTTTCAGCCATCTCTGCAGCCTTTAATAAGTGTTTCTCTAAAATTGGTCTTAATATAAATTCAGCTTGAAAAATCCTACTTTTGAATCGTATGTGATCTAAGTAATGGTTGTTTCTCCTATCTTCTTCTTCATCAGAAAGTTCGTATATATCCGTGAAACTGCTGAAACGAGTTGTACGAGACATTTCGTCTTTAATTCTTTGTTTGTCAATGAACCATTTTCCCCACCACAGTAAACATTTATAGTTAGGCTGTATGGTTCTAGGCGCGTTGGTGATTTTTTTAAGTGGTCACCTCCCCTTTAGGCCTACACACCACTATTCTCAATTTCAACTTCTGTAGTTGTTTGCTTATTTAAATTTTGCCTGTTTTTAATTTTGTGCGTAGTCAGAAGCACAAGGTTGTTTTGTGTCATAATCAGGTAGAGCTTTGAGTGTGTTTATATACCTGTATGAAGATATTTCTTGAGCGAGTCGGTTAATAATCGTAGAATCAGGTTGTACGTATGACACTGTCTTATCCTGTTGAACTGCACTCATTAAATATTCCTTTATAAAGGTCTGGTTTAATACCAACTGTTCCAAATATCTGTCAACTGCGACCGAAACACCGATTAACGTATAGAATTCATTAGTCGTTAGCAAAACTTTTTCATGGTGTTGTGAAAAGTCCTTTATTCGTATATACTGTTTTCCATAAATTTTAAGACTATCCACTTCGATGTCAGATTCTCTAATCATTAGCTTTGTCTTCTTACCGCTGTGTTTGCCTACTATATGTTGTTCAAAACTGCTAATATTATGAAGAAAATGTGCCCAGGAAGATATATTAAATAATATATGTTTGTCATAGTGGTTCAACAAAACACCTGGTGTATATCCCAAAACTTCAAATATTCCAACTGTAATATTTTTGCCCATGCATGCTGTAAGTGGATAAAATATACGTAAAAATATACCAGTTAAAATTTCAATCAGTTCTCCTTCGTTTCTTTTTGTTGTAAAAGTCATTGATCTCGTCATAGGATTATACATATCTTCATAAATGCCGCAAACATCTTCTGAATTTTTTATGATATTTGCAGAATCATCTGTAGCTCCATCTGTTTCCATAGGTACTTCAGAAGTTCCATATGATGCAATGTTAGAAGACGTATTTTCATTTTCAGTATTGAGTTTCATATCATCATTACCTTCTTGTGAAAGTGACATTTCGCTATTACACTGTAGCAAAGTTGAGGTAGCGGAACAGCTTATAAATGAGCACTAACCGAAATCGTCAGTCCTTATATAGTCGGAAAATGGTGCAGGGAAGTGTGTTTTTATCCCCCC
This sequence comes from Prosapia bicincta, assembly GCA_036971475.1. Classification (NCBI taxonomy): domain Eukaryota; kingdom Metazoa; phylum Arthropoda; class Insecta; order Hemiptera; family Cercopidae; genus Prosapia; species Prosapia bicincta. Next base: position 107,921,821 of record JBAIZL010000005.1, on the reverse strand, counting down.
ACTCCTTTTTTAATCGATACATATCCTACACAACCATTCTGACCACCCCTGTTAACGGAGTGTACGTAACAACAGTATCATGCAGTATTAAACAGTAAGCTGAAGTATTATCTGGAATATTCTCTTCAGTTTCAAATTCCAACCGTATATCTACAGTGGAAGACTTTACGGATTCGTTCTGCTTTGAACAATCTATGACAACAATAGGCGCGTGCTCTTTAAACGTGTCAGGCGATATTAAAGGCGTGTCTGACCTGCCATAGTATGATGACTGAAATCTAGCGTACATATCGTAAAGTATGCCATATCTGTTCTTCGAAAACGATACATTTAAATTATCGTAGGGGAAAAACTGAGAATTTAAATAAAGTTTAATATTAGTAAGTTTACAGTGGTCAAACGTCCCGGCGTTGGCTGTTATATTATTCCTTTTGTTTGTCTGCAATGCAAATATGATATATCTAGGCTTTTCTAATTGAGTGGAGGTTTTGATATTCCAAGACTGCCGTTGAGTTGAAGGTAAGATAGGATACTGATGCATTTCCCAGTTCCTAAAAGGTAAAACGATGTCTCTATCCGACTCTAATTGTTTCAACAGTGAAAGCCGGTGTTCGTCGGCAAGTCGTACGTGCGGTACCCTCCACGTTATTTTGTTTATGTTCAATTTCCAATCCATATTTGCTTCTGTAGTGGATGGGGAGGCTATAATCGCGTCATTATCCGTTGAAGACCGAAGCAAGAATAATTCTTGTTTACAATTTATAATGAGTTTCCCATAGTCTTCTGCAAACCCTAATAGTAAACGGAGCGGTATAGAGAATTCAAAATATCCTTCTTTATTTGGTGTGATAGTTGTAGATACTGGAAACACCCAACCCGATGTTCGCAGTTTGTTTATTTCATGTGGTGGTTGAGAAATAAGCGTCTTTAAAGTGCTAGTCACACCAACACGTTTCGTAGAATCTACAGTTATTCCTGAAATCTCGTATCTTATTTCTTCAAACAAAAATGCCATTGGGTTATTGATAAATGGAACTGTGGTTCCCAGTGTTCCATCTTTTTTCGTAACAATCCCTTCGATGTATATATAACTTTCACACGGTAAAGTGTACGCGTCTTGATGTTGTATAGGAATGCGTATTTCGTCGTTATTTCCCAATCTCGATGAAGCGTAGGGGTTGTGAGAATGATACTCCTTCTCCCATATTGTCTCGTCGAATATAGGTCCATTCTTTATGTTCAGAATATCCATTTTTATTAACAGTGAAACCAATTTGTTCTAGAAAACGTATGTTCTCGTTAGTTAACTTTTGAACAGACTGACAACTATTAACGTTTTCGTTACTAAAGATTGATTTAAAAGTTAAACCCATGTGTAGTAGATAAACTAGTTTCCTTTAGCGCTCTTTTATATGAAGTCTTGAAGTAATAGTCTCTCCTCTAAAATCTACAAAATCTCCGTCTTGATCCAATACGTTTAAATTAATGTCTGAAATATGACTAACATTTAAAGGTAAATAAACAAGATTATGAGGTTTTTCAACTATCTTAAAACCCGGTGCTACTGTAGGATAAAATGAATGCAATATATGTCCATTTATACCATCCTTATAAGCACCATGAACTATATTGCAAGTAATGTTTATAACGTTGACTTTGATTATGTCGACTGTTTTATCACCTACGTGATTAACATTCGGAGATAGTGGACTATTAAGACTTGAAAAGCCAAGTAACGGACCTAAGCTGTGTTCCTTTGAAAAATCAACAAAATAAGCACAAGAGAGTTCGCTTCTTAATAAACTGTTATTTGCTTTTAATGTAATTTTGTCTTTCCCTAATTTTTCTTGAAGAACCTCAGAAATATCTTCGATTTCATACGAACCTGTCTGCAGTTGTACTGTTTTGAAATCATTTTGTTCGTCGTTTTCTTTATAATAGAATATATTATTTACTCCTTCAATGACATTAGGAATTGAATTGTATGTTGTAAAATCTAGAAGCGCTACCTCCCATTCTTTATCCTCTCTAAGTTGTATCGGTGGAAACAGGGAACTATGAAGATTAGATGACGTTCCACTAATGGAAACCGTGTAAGACGACATTTCAAAGAATACTAACATCAGAAGCTAGAAACTCTAAACATAAATGTCCACAAATAGAAGTATTCTCACCCTGCCGTCTGTTGTAATTGTACAATATATTACTTGCTGGCTTGAAGTAAACCTTAAGTTCTCTAGGCGGTTGCAAATTTCCTAAACTGTCAAAGTAGTAGACAGTGTTGTCTATTTTCTTATAACAGACCCAGTGCGTTCCTTTACCAAAGGAGTTATCGAGGTTGACAATCCCCGTTTCGTATTTTTTTACTTTTTCCGGCAACTCATCTCTCATAAATACACCTCTGAAGTACGGTATTTTTAAACAAGAGGCGTAATGTATCAACTGAGTCGTGCTGAGCGGTGTATTAGGTAAAACAAGTTTGTTAAATTTATTTCTTAAACACGATATGGTTTTAGGTACAGACCTCGACCGTGTTTTTGATTTTTTTTTTTTAAATTCCTTTTTTTATGATTTTGCTTTCCAATTCTCTTTCTTCTTCCAGCTCCTCTTTTCCCACCCGTTCCTCTACGTCGTTTTGAACTACCTCCAATTGCTGTTTTTGCCTTCATTGCAGCAGCGACCGCTAATGCTGCAGCTCTCTCGCCAATACTTGAATCACTTGATTTAAATCTCTGCCACGCTCTCTCTGCTAATGCTCTATCAGCTATAGATCTGTGTTCAGCGTCTGAGTAATTTGAATAAGCAATATCGTGTATTTTACACAATTCGTCCAATTTATTAATTCCAGGATCTCCACGAGCTAGTCGTTCTTTAAGCTTTGTCCCAGGACCGCAATATCTATATCCGCCTGGTAGATGTAGCTCAATGGGTAATGCGTCGATTGTTTTGTTCAGTAACGTTCCTACAGGTACGCTCTTGACAGCTTTACTCAAAACTGATAATGCCGATGTCGCTAAACCACCTCCTCCTTTATCAAATTTTTGATTCCTATTAAATAGTTTATAAGGGCTCATCTTAATTTATTTTATCGTCAATAGTTATTTATCAAGTTCTTCCTCTCCGTCTGAAGAGTCGAATATTTCGCTCCAATTTATAAAGTTGTTTTCGTTTTCTTCATTACTCATCTTTCCTTGTGGATAGTGTAGAGTAAATTTATGAATATAGTAAAACAGTTTATTTCCGAACCTTAGCAATGTCTCCTTTTGCTTGCAACGTGCTAAGTCAAACATCGTTTTTACATCCTTGAGACACACAGCATCATTGTTTTCTTCAGAGCTCGCTACGTTCGTAATTCTAAGATTCCTAGCATTGTAAAATTGTTTTTGATCATTTGAAGTAATTGCTAACTGTTTAAGCACCCTGATATTTATTGCCTCACCTTCGTATAAAGCGTCACCAATATTGCTTAATCGTTTAGCATTGAAATTCCAATTTGAACTTCCCTGCGATGGTGTTTTCGTATCGACATACATTTTTGTAGCGACATCAGTTTCAGCTTTTGGATTGGCGACATTACGTATAAGTTTATTTTGTACGTCGTAATCACCTTCGTCGGTCAACTTATATCCTTCTCCTCGAGGTCCTATCATAGACTCCCTTAATAAGGAATTTTCATGACGTCCGAACTTGTCGACACTCATAACTAAAGTGACTTGCTAAAGTATAATTTTTTGTCTTTTTAATTCTTCAGTCAAAGCAATCATTTCGTTATCCAGTCCTGTATGGCCTGAGAGTTTAGCATCATGTAATAAACGCATTCGATCCACTAAGGCGTTAATGTTATTGTAGTATAAAACATCTGGTTGATTCACGTTCTTAAGTGGCATTCCAGCTCCTTTTTTTTGTCTTCCTGATGGAAATAACTTTGCTATTACATTTCTATACTTATGAGATTTGTTTCGATATATCGAGTTAGTGTGCGAGTAATTCTTTCTGTGTGTGTTTGTTTCTTTACAAATAACTTTAAATGCTGCTAGATCCTTTTTCGAATAAGACGTTGGATTCTTTGAAAATAACAATTCTAAAAGACCAGGTGTACTTCTAAAAACTTTACTATTGATAATAATATTATCGTGTTTATCAATCATGAGTGTAGTGTCTCCGATCATTATTCTCTTACCTTCAAGCCTCCCTCCATATACATGATTTTTTTTCCTAATTCTTCCATGAAAATCTAATTTTGTTTCATATTTTCTGTCAAGAACTGCATTGTTACGGACGTTTTCTCCCACAGCTCTATTATATTTCTTTTTTCTTTCATCATGTTGTATTAAATGACAGTCTTCAGATAAGTCATCGTTATTACCTTGTGCGTCTTCAACAATGCTATTTGTCTCATTACTTTCTTCCAATTGCATTTCTGGTTTTTGAGTAATAGAAATTTTGTTTATAGTCTGTTGCATAGGCTCCGACATAGTGTCCGATAAATTATCTCGTTCAATAATACCTAACTTCAACGCTTGGTTTTTTTTCCTTATGGAATCAGTTAGTTTTTTTAAATCGGTAATCAATTTCCCATTTTCCTCCATAATAATAATAAGATGTTTTTAATAACACGATCAATTTACAAATAAGGAAATTGCTGTCTGTATTATTGATGTAATAAAATAAATTCATCGAAACCGATTCTGTAACGTCCATTATTGATTCCCCTCTCTTTATCTATTACTGAAAACCCGTGTCTATCAACCCAAGCCTTGCTGCAGAGTTCTTTAAAAGTCTCAAAAGGCATGTCAGTGTTAACATGATCAGTATATACATGTCTCAAATTTTTTTCATCCTGTTTGAATAAAATTAACAGGTTTGCATTATCCCTAATTAATTGTTTTGGAATTTTACTATATGTCTGTGTTATATATATAGAGTCAACCAAATTATGACGACCCATACAGAAGTAGGTTCTAATTTTGTCCTGTTTTTCACAAGAAACGTCGTCAAATATAAATACGGAATAAGGTTTCGCTTCATTCGGGTGAATGACCTTCTCGTTATCTTTAAACTTGTGATACCCTATACACGATAATTGTGAAAAAATCTTTTCCAATAACTGATACTTTGGTTGATTCAATGACTTCGAAAATATGTAAACATTGTTGAATTTTAGCCCATTGACATCAGTTAACAAATTAAATACAACGTTTGTTTTTCCACAGTTTGAAGGACCGCATATTATACATCGAACTGAATCGGGTAGTAAAGTCCCATGTTTGCTACTTTTGTTACAAACTTCATCAGTAAAAACATCAATATTTGAAACTTTTAGTTTTTCTTTTTGCTTTACAACTTCCATAATTAATTCCTATGTGTGTTTCATTGCTTAGCAAAAAACTTTATGTTTCTTAGCAATTAAATTAAATCTTTTTTAGGTATCCAGGAATCCTGATTACGGTCATATCCTAACCAACGTACTAAAACTTTATCTCCTCTTGTTTTTAATATCTTTTCAACTAAATACACATTACCAGACTTTGACTTCAACATCTCATGACCATAAAAGCCTCCATGTAGTAGTTCTCCATGGTGATCTTTCAATATATACGTCTCTGGCACGGTTGGTTGGACTCTATAAACTGTAAATATCTCTGTCGTCCAATTCGGAATGTAGCTTTTTGAAAAATGCTTTTTTTGTTTACTAATGCGTACTGTTTCTCCTTCTTTAAATTTCCGCGGTGGTCTTGCCTCCATCTTTGGCATTGTGTTCTTGCGTATACGTTTCAACACTAATTTTTCATTCATCTGGCTCACTTGTATTGGTTTCATCCCTATTGTCCTATGATTACTGTTATTGTAATCGTAAATAAGTTTTTGTAGTATGTCATACCATACGTATGATCCTCTTTTTGAGAAAGTTTTGTACATAATTCCTTTAATTGTTCTGTTGAAACGTTCTATAATAGTAGCTTTCATTTCACTTTTTGTAGAATAATGGTTTATATTATATTTTTTCATCAAACTTTTAAACAATTTGTTAAAGTATTCTAAGCCATCGTCGGTTTGTAAATGCTTCATTTTGTTTTCTTTTAAAAATTGTTCCATAGCATTGGTTACAGTTTTAGCTGATTTATCTTTTAAAGGTATACCATAAGCAAACTTTGTGAAACAATTTATAATAAACAAAATATATTTGTACCCCTTATTAAAACGATTATAGGGAATCATTTCTACGAGATCTGCTTGATAGTAATGATCTTCAATCCCTTTTACTACAGTGTTTCTCCTGGGGAAATGTTTTCTCACAGGTTTGTGCAATTCTTGCACTATTTTAGATTTCTCATCCATCGCGGTAAAATTCCAATAAGGTAGCTTGAAATATTATCAAATAATTATTATGTTGATTTGGTAATTTAAACGTTTTTCATCTTATCATGTATCAACTAATTTACTTAGTCATAAATTATTTGAAATGTAGTATAATTTTGTATTTAGCTGATTTCCTCACCACAGAAAGTATAAATATATTGTTTAATTTTTATACTAAGCTGTACAACTAAATGGCGCGTTAGAGGAAATTTTTTTTTACGTGGTCCACCTCTTCCCCAATAGGCCTATTCAGAGACCACACACTTATGTGAAGTATATAGGTTGACATTTGATTATGTTTTTTTAATACACACTTTTTCTTAATAAAATTGTGTATTTAAATTATCTATTTTAGCCAAGGAATAATGTCCATAAGGCAAAGTTCTTACACCGTCTTCAAGAATAACCCTTTTATCATCATTAGCAGATAGAGACTTTTTATTTTGGGTTATGCTAAAAATTCTGTGATTGTAACTCCTTATAGTGTTAAATCCAGCCATGAAAGTTTTCTTTTCCAATAAACATTCCTTATAATTTTCGAATGATATGTGTTTTGTAAGGTATGACTTTTTTATGCCTTTCAATTTCTTTATAATTTTCTTATGTTCTCTGTTTGATCCTCTTTCATTGCACGTGAATGCGTACATTTTGGGTCTCAAAGCAACTATTTCACACATTGGTATGGAATTCAACTCGTCTTTGAATTTACCAATGACTTTTTTATTTATTCCTTGATCGTACGTCATGTGATTTGTAGGATAATCAGAAAAATCAAAATCGTTCCTGTGTGGAAATGTTTTTAAATCTAAATATAAATCATTTGTTTTGATCCAATAGATAAAAGCGTCAGTATCTAAGTAACAGGAACCAATATTATCCCTGCCATAGTATTGCACCATTTTCTCATAGTGAAACTCGTACATATGTATTTTCGAGATGTCGAGTATGGACATCCCGACATATAATGGTTTGTCCATAACCACACTTGTTTTACCCATAGACACTGCGACTAAGTTATCATCAATGATTACAGTAGTTTTAAAATTAGTTTTTTGTGTTAATTTTTTTAATTTGGTAGCATTCGAAACAAGTTGAATATTTTTATGCTTTCTTTTATTCTCTAAAGTTTTTCCGAATACAGCATTATTCATTAATTTAAAAAAGTCCTTTTGAAACGCTGTTTGCGCAACGGCTCTTCTTGCAGTATTAGATTTAATATACGGCTCCATCCAACGGGACTGTGAAAATTCCAACACTCTATGGACTTTTGTAACTTTGAGACCCAATTGAATAGCTTGTTGTATGGTCCTGAAATGTGCAACATAATAGCGTTTGTCCAACAATGTGGTCAATAGCTTTTTTGTCTTACTGTTGGGGGGTGCTTCTGTTGATGGTAAAAGAGGTAAGTCGTAATGGAAGTCGTGCAAAGTTTCTGGGTACATAATATCACATTCCAAAATGTATCCTTTCTCACCATCTTTAGGAATAGATGTAATGTCACCAATTGCTTCTGGATCAACCCATTTAAAATCACCATATGGGAGGTGCTCTAAACTAGGTTTTGAGTACAAATTATTTGCGTCAAAATAGGCTAAATAGACACTTTCTTTCCGTGGGTTGTAATCGGGAAGGTATTTGTTGTTCGCTTTGACATGTCTTGTCACACACTGAGTTATTCCGCCTCTGATAGCTGATTCCACCATAAGTACCATGTCAATGTCTGTTAGTAATTCTAGCTTGCAGCGAGTTTCTTTAAGCATTGCTTGCCATGCTAATCCAGGAGCTGTATAAGAATGTAAAGGGTCTAAACCATATGCGGACATGCAGGAAGCTCTAAACTGTTCCATTATATCGCAAAGTAGTGTTACATCCAGCTTTACATAAAAATCGCTGTATTCTCCCAACGTCCTTATACCAAGTTCCTTCCATGTACGCAGAGCATGATTGTAATCTTCATCTGATATATCTGCTTGGTCTAAACGGTTATAGAAACATGCTTTAGGTGGAAGAGATGTATCTTCAAACTTTTTTAAAGAATCGACGTAGTCATAAGGAAATACTGATTTGCGTAGAACAAGGTCGATTTTATTAGGAGGTACAATTTTCTGTGTTTCTATTAAATCACTCCTTTGGAGGTTTTCTGTTAGTTTCTTCAAACTTGAAGGCATAAATCTGAATGAGTCTAGAAATCGCAACTTCATTTTCCCGATTGTCTTTGAAAAACTTATAAACTTTTCCATACTTGTAGCAAGAACGTCTATAGGAGCTTTATCACGCCCCAATTGTGGCACAATCAAATGAGCATCGTAACCTGTTAAGTTATGCATGACAACTGGTATAAAAGACGGTAGTTTGTAGTTAATATTACATCGATTACACGCTGCTCCTCTATATTTACCTGTTAGGTGATCGTGGTCGCGTACTTTATGATTGATTGAAGTGAAACACTCTTTACATAGGTAACATTGTGCTGTGTGGTTGAAGTCTCCAGATTCTTTTTGACTAAGTTTAAACATAGGTACTTTGCTCTTGTACATATTTTCAACTCTCTTTGTTATGTCGTATAGTGCGTCAATAAAATGTTTTGCCGCATTTTCTCCTCTGTATAACTGTGGAGTTGATGTCAGCCCGTATACTTTCAAATAGTCTTCCGATAGGGTAGACTTAATCATTAGACAGTAGCTGTTTGGTTCGTGCCTTTGGTAACGATCTGTGAATGAATCATCAACATTTATATTAGTGACTGATTGAACAGGGACAAGAGATGATTCGAAATCCGCATATATTACTATGGGAATGGGATACTGATGTTCTGTTTTGTTAAAAGAAATTTCCGCCTTATCAGGTTTTGGCAATTTTATAGAGGTGGGGTCATGTTGCCAACATTGTCGTTTATGGGTTTCCAGCCAACTTGAATTGCAGTTAGAGTTATTCTTGAAAGAAAGACATCTTTTGCAGGCAGTTATGGACTCTCTGTGCTTGGTTAACTGTCTTTTAACTAACCTGTTGAAATCGTGTATATGGACGTAGTGTGAAATTTCGCCTCTTGTAATCAAAAGCAGGTCTGTGTGATCTTGCAGCTCATTCTCAACTACCTTCAGTGGAAATACACTTTGAGTTTCATCTAATCCGTAGACATTAACTGAAACACCTGAATTTCGTTTTTCAAACTTTTTTATGTCTGATAAAGAAACAGGGTACTTGATACAACTGAAATCATAACGGTTTGATACCGCGTCGAATCCACCATTATACAACTTTTCATGAACATTACCAGTAATAAATTTTGTAAGAATAGCATAACGAAAACATTGATTGTCCATGTTACGGACGTTTGTACAGGATCTTGTTGTTGAGATTTTTTTCGGAAGCGGTAAAAAACTACTACCACGACAACCATACCCTTGCTTATGAACACGAACATTCATTTTTTCAATAGAGAGTAAGGACCATCCTGACCCACGACCTTCATGTTCGGTAATTTTCAGAATCAATTCCTGAATACACTCTGTAATAATTTCGCTGATATTATCAGAAGTCATACATGGTCTGCTTTTAGTTATAAAACATCGGGGAGAAATTTCATTTTCTACGTTAGTGAATAATGTTTCTAACACAAAATTAAATTTAATAAGGTGCAGCCTTTTCATTTCTTGTAATAATAACTTCTCTAACATGGGTTTTAACAAGAAGAAAAAATTGTCCATATTTTCTTTGTTTTTATTGACAATATAAAAATGACGTACAATAGAATTTCTAAATGCTCGTTTAAATTCTTCAACAACCAAAGAGTCTTTAATTACATCTTGATCATTTTTTGTTGTAGACTGAGCATATCTAATAACGCTTGGTGTTACTTGGTGTACTTCTTCCGAAACCAGCGGATTATCTGATGTGCACTCTCTTCTTTTTTTAGCTGGTGGGGCGTAATGAATTACGCTTGGTCTTGTTTGTTGGATGCGTTTTCGATTCTCTTGGTTACTTCTTAAATGTTTTTCCAGATTTCCATTAGACACGTAGGAACTTGTTTGGGCTGCAGGAGATTGATGTTGTAGGTTACTCTCTTCATTTGTGTATTTATAATGTACACTATTGTTGTCACTTCTTGATTGGTGTGGGATTGACATATTGGGCATTGTTTGCATTATAGAAGGCTGATGATCGGTGTCACTTCTTGCAGGCTGTTCACTGTCTTCTGTTGAAATGTTGGCATTAATCTTAATTGTACGGTGTGTTATTTGATGGATACGATATATTAGCCAATGATCAAATGTCAACCCACATACATCACACAAGTGTTGTTCAATCATATTCCTATCTGTTGTTGTAGCTCACCTCTTGGAAACTTTTAGCAGAAGAATAAATTTGTACTAGAATTAAACTCGTTATATACATAACACTTTCAGCTCTTCTTTCCTATTGGTGTAATGTTTAGTCCAATAAGAAAAATCCTACTTTCCTATTGGTCTACGTATAAAACCAATCATAAGCTGAGGTGAAACAAATATGGTTATAAATATAAACAATTTGCTATATAGCCGTACACTTAGAAAATGATTGCCGACATACCCAGACGTCTACAAGAAACGGAGAAGATTGACGAGGATTCGGATTCTGACTCCCAACAGTGGGACGAAGAAGAAATGGATGTAGATGATATATTACACTTTTTGGAGGACAACTCGCTAACTCCATCTTCTTCTTCTTCCAACACTCCTGTACCATCGGTATTTACTCCATTTTCGTCACCGATGTCTTCAGGCTTAAACACCACGCCTAGAAGGTCCGATGGAGGTGACGCAAGGAGACGATTGGTTTTTGAAAGCGACAATGAAGACAGCGAATCAAATTAAATCTCTTAGTACGATTTTATATATATATATATATATATATATATATATATATATATATATATATATATATATGTGTATACTCATTCGTAGAGAGGCTCGATTGTGAGCAAAGCTAAATTTAAAATAAAAAGAAACAATATTATTGTAAACAGTTCAAGTTTACATAATATTTACATATATTTATTTTAAATAGAGCTTTAGATTCCTCGTGACCTTGACCGACATTTAACACACACACACACACACACGCATATATATATATATATATATATATATATATATATATATATATATATATATATATTTTACAAGAAATCGTCTATTGTATGAGGTATTTTTTTGGTGGAAACAGTGCTGCTATAATATGTCTGTATTTCAACGAGTTATTCCTATTTATTGTTTCAGTAGGTGCATAAGAACGTTTGTGAGCGCTTGTTTGCAAACAGATGTTTTTGTATGCCATCAAGTCAGATTCAGTAAAAAGTTCCTCGTCTGGTAGCCTTTTGAAAATTAATTCATAAAGTCCAGGCGTTGCTTTATAGTTTATTCCGTCAATGACGATTTCTCCCTCAGACCCAAATTGAATCATTTTGTTACCGATCATGATGGAGTGGTTTTCAATTCTGGGTCCAAATGTATGATCTATCGATTTATTTCTTACAGTATCTTTAATCATTTTTAACATATACTTCTGTGTTAGAGGATTATGGAATGTTTCCTTTATCCATTGTTCAGATTCTGTTTGACCTTTTGGTGTTGCTACTAACTCACTAACACTTGGTAATTTAGGATCTGGAGTCTCTGCGATAACATTTGTATCGACAAAGTCAACTTTATTGAGTGGAGAAGTATCTGCTATACTAACGGGAATTAAATCTGTACTACGTAAGTTTTCAAACCTAGTATTATTCACATTTAAATGGTTTAATTCGTTCTTCACTTCAGGCGAAATTTTCTGAGCTGGTTTCATAAGAGATTTCATTAAATGAGAATATTGTTTGTCTAACAGCCGTTGAGTTTCTGTAGAGCCGCGACGTAAACGAAAATGTTTATTTTTTATTCGTTGGCGAAGTCTCGCTATTTTCAACACTAAATCCGTGTGTTTTGATGACATTGTAACAAATAACTTTAGAGTATTGTGTCAAAAGATTTTATTACATTACACACACACACACACACACACACACACACACACACACACACACACACACACACACACACACACACACACACACACACACACACACACACACACACACACACACACACACACACACACACACACACACACACACACACACACACACACACACACACACACACACACACACACACACACACACACACACACACACACACACACACACACACACACACACACAAACATACATACACACGCGCTCGCGCTGCGTTCGAATAAAGCAGACCGAGGCTGGCATTCCAATACAGGTTTTTTATACTGAACTTGAGTCATAACACGCTTTTAATGAGAGTAGCAAAAAAAAGGAAGTCTGTCTGTAGAGATATGTTTTAAATGTCTTATTACCAGAATGAACAGCTGTTGTTAAAGGGCAATTGATTGTTATTCAATGGGTAAAGTATGCAATTGAGTTACACGTGAGATAAAAATCGAAACATCTAGAATGTTTCAAGGTCATTCAATTTAATAAAAATTTTTGGGATAGATGTAAACATAGTATGAAATTAGTAATAAAAACGTTTTCATTACTAATTCTTACTATGCTTACGTCTATCCCCGACGAGGTGTAACAACCTCAAAAACCCACTTCATTGTATGGTACCATATACAATGAAGTTGATCGTTTGCCGTAACCCAGAATTGAAAGTAAGTTGCTCTAAAAAGAGCAAAATGAAATACTGCTCTGAAAAGAACAGTATTTCTTACCTTACCAAGAAAGGATGGGGACAAGATTAAAGTAATACAAAATGAAACTTTTTATTGAATGTTAGTTCTTTAATGACATCTTCTTCTTAATCATCTGCTACAATTGTTACGCTTTAAAATAAGAGAGCGTACCTCAACTCAAGTAACTATCTCCGTATAGAACGTCCCAGGTGGTAAAGCCAAGTTTTCAACCGGCAAAAGTATGTATAGAACTTCTCAAAAATGAGAGTTTTCAACACTTTTCCCAATATATAGAACGTTGGTAACTAAACCGCAAGAGAGTTTTCAGAAGATAGTTAAAAGATATGTTGAGACTCACTTACTTCTAGCGAAACAATCAATGTTCTCCAGGACTCCGTCGGCGTTGTCTGCCTTGGTCTCGAAGCTCGTTCATATGCCATTGGTTCCATTCTTCCCATGGCGGACTTCAAGGGCTCCTCCTCGGGTAGTTGCCTTGCCATTGGTTCCGTTCTTCTCATGGCGTGTTGAAGACTCTTAGGCAGCTAAAGTTACCGCTTCAAAGGTTGCACTTGTATAAACATTTGAAGTTTTTCGAATAAAGCTGTCCCGGCCGGAGATAGACTTTTTCCAATTCAAATGTTTATTCCAAGCACAATACTTTAGAAGTGGCCAACAGCTGGAAAGAAACCATTCTGCGGAGATCTGGAAGTCGTCTGTGAAGTGAAGCCAAAACGCAGCCGTATATATACGTTTTCTAAGCCTACAGCATAGGATAAGCTTCTTTTCCTAGCCAATAGGATTGCAGAAGCTGTTAGCCAATAGGAATCGCGTCTATAACGCAAACTGTGAATTCTTAATTTAACAGCAATAGCTGCGTTTGATGTCGCGGTAAACGACCTCAGCTAAACTTGCAGCTGCAACAGATGTGTAGACAACCTTCAACTAAGAAACGCTCAGACAACCTTAAAAAATCAGATACTTACACAGTCACACACAACTTATACTGTGTTTCTGATTGGCTAAGACAACCAGCTCGTTTATTGGTTCGAGTAAAGAATAACTTTTGCCTATAAATTGAGATAGATTACTATATGCTTTACATTGCTACTTTGTTCGTGGAGCAGTTCTAACCTAACATTTTTAAGAAATGGCATCAAGGAGTGGAGAACAAGTGTGTGTGGTGGAGCAGCTGGAAGTGGCTCTAGGACCATGGGTGAGGAAACCAACAAGACCATCGCTCCCCATTGGCAAGACGGCAAAGGAGTCAGGACCTTCGCTGCCCAGCGCTGTACTTTCGCCAACATTCCCCCCTAAACCGTCCCTTCCCTTCCCTCGAAAACCTAATTGCATAAGAGAACTTTTTCCTAATAAACCTACTTTGAATTTTCCTATTAATACCAATCTTTTTAAAAATCAACTTTCCAACAACCCAAACTTAGCCTCAGAACCTTTAAAAAACAAAATTCCCAGTATAAAACCTCCTTCTAAAATTATTACCTCACCACACCATCTTCAAGTAAGAAAGCAGTGCAAGTACATTGGTAAAAGGGGGGAAAAAATACGGTGCATTGTAAAAACATCTCATGAATCTGGACTTTGTGCAAAACATAAACCAAAATTAACTAAAGTAGGAAGTGTTAAAGAAACGAAACAAAGTACTTGCACTGCTATTCTTAATGATAAACCTTCAAAACTAACAATTGTTCCTCTAAAAGAAAAAATATTCAAGGATCCAACATCGAAAACTGAACCTAGACTGGTCAGGCTTACGAGGTTGGATCCAAAGATCTCTTATAAATTTGAATATAGAGAGGGATCTTATGGAATTTTTTCTTTTAAAGGAAGAATTAGAAATAAAATCTTTATTCCTCAATGGTTCCAGTTTCCAGACATTACGAATGGAGACTGGTATCTTGAGAATGAAAAAAATAAAAGGGGACTTCCTACTTGGGTCCGAAACCCTAAAAATAAATAAACTATATTTTTTTGTTTTTCTAAATTTTAAATTCAATTACTTTTTTTGTGGTTTATAGGCCTACTGGGGAAAGAGTTCCACATAAAAAAAACTCTTAACGCGCCATTGAGTTGTACAGCTTAGTAGATTTATATATATGTATTATTGTGCATAACAGGTCAATACATATATATATTTAAACTTACTGTGGTGAGGAAACCAACTAAAAAAATAAATTCACTTTATACTTACATGGTTTGAAAATCACTTTTCTCTAATTTTTCCATTGACATATTGACACCAGATATCTATCTATATATATATATATATATATATATATATATATATATATATATATATATATATATATACAACAACAAAGAGTCTTATTTTACATTTCCGACACCAATAATGCATAATGTAAATATGACAAGCTTCAAAAGATTTTTAAAAAAATTTAAAATAAATAAAATTGTTTTTATTATATTTATTTAAAAAATATGATTGGTTAGGTTCTGTGCAATAATTTAAAGAGCAATGTCTTTTCATTTACAATGTGACTCCTGCTACGGAATTAATTACTGTCTGGAGAGAGAGAGTGAAGAAACATAACCAATTTATTCACATGTGCATGAAACGTTTTTGTAACAGGGTCTAAATCGGTTGCAGTTTCAAGGACTAAACTCGTCTAGTCTTTTAGATAAAAACATGATTCAAGTTCATGACCACATGTACGGATGAGGTTTTTAGCATGGCTACATTCCACAGACGGGATTCATTACTGTAGAACCGCAACATGTGTTTAGTGATATAATTATTATAACTTGTAATTTAACGAACAGTTATGTGTTGCAGAAAAATGTAACTTTTACAATAGTTGTGAGCGGTACTGTAAAAACGCATTTATTTTTTAAAACGCCATTTGTTTGACCTTGAAAAAATGTAAATGGTCTTTTCATAATAATAAATATATGTCTTACGAGTCCTTAGTTGATAAATAACGAAAAAAGTGATTCATTAACATTTTAAAGATATGAATTTAAAAAGACAATCTTTATAAAGTACGTTTTCTTCCAGACACTCTTCTAAGCTAACATTAGTATAGGAACCCCCCAACACTAAAGTATTTAGTATTAGACCTCCCACCAAATATTAATTTATAAATATGAGTACTTGAAGCTAAGTAGTCATTTGTTAACAGTCTGCTGAGAAGGTAACATGTGCGTTGATGAACGCTCGTCAATAATTGAAACAATGAACAGTATTAATAAAGATTAACGTATCACCGAAAAGTGACTTTTTCATAAGTGCATTTTATAGTTCCAAAACAATCATATCCTGAATATCAGATTAACTCCAATACCTATAAATACACTTTTCTTAAAGTGCATTTAATAATAAATACACTTTTCAATAAAGTGATTTTAATACAAAGAATCGCATACTATCACCCAAATATTAAATGCATTTTCTCCCTAATTCTCCAGTATTAATTGGGGCCGCTAAATTCGTATTCCATTAAATACACTCAGATCCAAATACTACTTTTACTACAAAAACTTAAACGCACTTTTAACTCAACTACCTCCCCTCACCCCCCTCATGACGTCACACACTCACACTAATACCACCCTTTCACGTCACCACACTTACGCACCCGCAATCACACACAATTTCAAATTTTTTAAATTTTAGCGGCCCCAATTTTAAACTACTGTCGGGAAAGCGACGAAAGTGTTGCGGGAGATGGTAGAAGTTGTTGTGGGAGATGATGAAAGGATGGTGGAAGAATGACGAAAGTGTGGCAGGAGAGGTACCTAAATGTAGCGGTATAGGGACGAAAGTGTGTCTGGAGAAAAACAAAAGTGTGATGGGAGAATTTTTCGGCCCACCTTCGTCCCTGTCCCGTCACACCCTCGTACTTTGCGTCCCTCTCCCGCCCCACCCTAGTGACCCACCGTACTCTCTTAGCGTTACATAGAGTATTTCTACTTTACACCATAGAATCGCAACATAACGTGAAATGTAACGAGTCGCACTTCTATTTTTTACAGTTTGAAATTTGTTTTTATTATGCGGCTGTTGATTTGTTATAGTGGAGCTATGCCATTCATATTTGCATATAGTGTGAGAGTTGCCACCTCAACCATTAAGTGTTGTCCCTTCAAGAATGCTTTTACAACAACTTTGTTTAACCTTCTGTAACATTTCTACTCTTATAGAATCTGTGCAATGATTGAGAAATACCTAATGATATCCATGGAACATTTTGAAGATAAAATGATCGATATACAACACGCTTCACGTATTCCCGTCATCTTATCTCCAATCACTAGTTTCTTTGGATAACTTGTTTTATCTTGCTATAATAAATAGTAAATATTTATTCATGAAAAGTCACCAAATTGGCGAAAGAAACAATTGTGTGTATATTTTCTACAAAACCGCCTCAGCTGGCTCTCTGTCAAAGTTATAAAGGTAGGGAAGTTGACAATTTATTTTAAATGTTGGCTAACCTGTCAGCAGCATTCTACGCACCGTCTTTAACGATGTGGCGGCTATTATGCGACAGTTTGCATGGACACCTCTGATTTATTTGCAATTTTTAATATACCTGCTGTTTTCTATCTTTTTGGATGGCGGTAAAACAAATGACCCAAAACGATTCCAATAAAGCTTCCAACAAAGCTTTGCAAACGTGGATAGGAAAGGCACAACCCATTGTTGCAGAAAGGTACGAACGGCGTCGTTTAAGATATGTAAACTCTCTTCTGTCTTGCTCAGTCATAGTGTTTCCCAGATAATTTACTCTCTAACAAGAGGTGTAACCGTTAATCGTCTCTTTAAGGAGCCAGTCTGCTTTCAGTACGTTACCCTGAACAAATGATGCCTGTATCCTCCCCAGGTGGATTCCATTAGCTTACTTGTTTCTACCTGTATTTACAAAAGATTTCTGTAGGAGTTAATTGAAAGATTTGAGTGAGAGAATTCCTAAATATAAATGATAGTTACCTACTAAAGTTTTCACGGAAATATTTTTTTGTTTTTTGTCTGTCATGCATTTGTCATTCTCTTACTTATTTTCGTTACTATTTTTACTAAGCATCCGATGTTTATTTAACATAACTGTCTTTATTTTTCTGCCTTAGTCACTGACATCTCTATCATTGCGATCTTTATTTACATCGCTATTTCCACGTACCTCTACAATCTAGATTTACTACCGCTATCTTTATGTTACATTACTTATCTCCATTTGTCTTATCCAATATTCATTTGGTACTGCTAATTTCTTGTATACACTTCATTTGTATTGTCTATCTTATAATGTCTTCATGTTACATGTCTTTCTTCATTGGTCATTTCTACTTTCGATTGTCATTGAAATCGTTATTTGTTACGGATATTTTACTGCTATCTTTAGTTGTATTTTCTACTATCACTTTTGATATTTTTATTTGTTAGATGCCTCTTTATTTCATAGCCTTATCGGACTCTAATGACAGAGTTAAACATTCTATTTACCATTTGTTTTAATTCAAGACACTTTTGAAGAACACTTAAAATTTAGAACGATTCAATATGGTTCCATTTCGTGGTGAACAGCACTTTACTTAGATAATTTAACGTCGGAACTGCGGTAAGTTTAACGGAGGGAACGCAAGGGAGCTCTGTCTCTGGCTTAACAATGTTTGCTACAATAGAGATATTACTAACTTCCTATGTTGCTAATACCTCAGGGGGACACCATACATGAATCTGCAGAACAATGTAGGTTAGTTTTACACTCGCCAAATATTACAACTTCACAGATTAGTTAGCGAGTCGTATTACTTATTATTGTGTAGTGGGTTTTTAAATGGGATAACCTAACCTAACAACAACTCGACCTAACCTAACCACATCAGTGCAACCATTATCTTTGTTTTATACAACCTAACATAGCCTAACGTTCAGTATTAAATAGGTTCGCTATTAGTATTTTTATATTCTTATCACCGAAATTACTTACTTACTTAAACTGTTTAACCAGTTTCAATAAG
>JBAIZL010000005.1:107717744-107897744 GCA_036971475.1 Prosapia bicincta | reverse complement strand
GTCTGGTTGGAAACCTTTCCAAGATGCGATGAACTCTTGAATCTTCAAGGAAAAGATAGCCCGGATATGGCGTTACACCACTCCCTTGGCTGGAGGAGACCTAAGAGGCACTGCCTGGTTGGAACCTTTCCAAGATGTGATGAACTCTTGAATCTTCAAGGAAAAGATAGGCCGGATATGGCGTTACACCACTCAATTGGCTGGAGGAGACCTAAGAGGCACTGTCTGGTTGGAAACCTTTCCAAGATGCGATGAACTCTTGAATCTTCAAGGAAAAGATAGCCCGGATATGGCGTTACACCACTCCCTTGGCTGGAGGAGACCTAAGAGGCACTGTCTGGTTGGAAACCTTTCCAAGATGCGATGAACTCTTGAATCCTCGAGGAAAAGATAGCCCGGATATGGCGTTACACCACTCCCTTGGCTGGAGGAGACCTAAGAGGCACTGTCTGGTTGGAAACCTTTCCAAGATGCGATGAACTCTTGAATCCTCGAGGAAAAGAGAGCCCGGATATGGCAATATACCATTCTCTTGAATCCTCAAGGAAAAGAGAGCCCGGATATGGCAATATACCATTCTCGATATGGCCAGCCTACGTTCCACCTCACCAAATTACACTAGGTACCCATCTCCATAGCCCTGACGTAGCTCTGGAGGCTAAACACATGACCACGCAGCAACATATCTATTCTTAATTTATTCCGCTTTTTCAACATTTAAAATGTTCAGAGCTTAGGGATTGTTATTCCCTTCAGCGCTACTTCCTGAGCGTGACGTCGGAATGGAAAGGAAGGTTCCAGCGTGCAACACATACTGCATGGGACCTGAAGTGGATGAGATAGTGGAATAACGTGCAACACATACTGCATGGGACCTGACGTGGATGAGATAGTGGAATAACGTGCAACACATACTGCATGGGACCTGACGTGGATGAGATAGTGGAATAACGAGCAATACGTACTGCATGGGACCTGACGTGGATGAAGTGCAATACTTACTGCATGGAACCTGACGTGGAAGAAGTGCAACGCATACTGCATGGGACCTGAAGTAGATGAGATAGTGGAATAACGTGCAATACGTACTGCATGGGACCTGACGTGGATGAAGTGCAATACTTACTGCATGGAACCTGACGTGGATGAAGTGCAACACATACATACTGCATGGGACCTGACGTGGATGAGATAGTGGAATAACGTGCAACACATACTGCATGGGACCTGAAGTGGATGAGATAGTGGAATAACGTGCAATACTTACTGCATGTGGCCTGACGTGGATGAGATAGTGGAATAACGTGCAACACATACTGTATGGGACCTGAAGTGGATGAGATAGTGGAATAACGTGCAACACATACTGTATGGGACCTGAAGTGGATGAGATAGTGGTATAACGTGCAATACGTACTGCATGGGACCTGACGTGGATGAAGTGCAATACTTACTGCATGGAACCTGACGTGGATGAAGTGCAACACATACTGCATGGGACCTGAAGTGGATGAGATAGTGGAATAACGTGCAATACGTACTGCATGGGACCTGACGTGGATGAAGTGCAATACTTACTGCATGGAACCTGACGTGGATGAAGTGCAACACATACCGTATGGGACCTGTCGTGGATGAGATAGTGGAATAACGTGCAACACATACTGTATGGGACCTGAAGTGGATAAGATAGAGGAATAACGTGCAACACATACTGTGTGGGACCTGAAGTGGATGAGATAGTGGAATAACGTGCAACACATACTGCATGGGACCTGAAGTGGATGAGATAGTGGAATAACGTGCAACACATACTGTATGGGACCTGAAGTGGATGAGATAGTGGAATAACGTGCAACACATACTGCAAGTGGCCTGACGTGGATGAGATAGTGGAATAACGTTCAACACATACCGTATGGGACCTGAAGTGGATGAGATAGTGGAATAACGTGCAACACATACTGTATGGTACCTGACGTGGATGAGATATTGGAATAACGTGCAACACATACTGCAAGTGGCCTGACGTGGATGAGATAGTGGAATAACGTGCAACACATGCCGTAAGGGACCTTAAGTGGATGATATAGTGGAATAAAGTGCAACACATACCGTATGGGACCTGAAGTGGATGAGATAGTGGAATAACGTGCAACACATACTGTATGGTACCTGAAGTGGATTAGATACTGGAATAACGTGCAATAATTATTGCATGGGACCAGACGTTGATGAGATAGTGGAATAACGTGCAACACTTACTGCATGTGGCCTGACGTGGATGAGATAGTGGAATAACGTGCAACACATACTGCATGGGACCTGACGTGGATGAGATAGTGGAATAACGTGCAACACATACTGTATGAGACCTGAAGTGGATGAGATAGTGGAATAACGTGCAATACATACTGCATGGGACCTGACGTGGATGAGATAGTGGAATAACGTGCAATACGTACTGCATGGGACCTGACGTGGATGAAGTGCAATACGTACTGCATGGAACCTGACGTGGATGAAGTGCAACACATACTGCATGGGACCTGAAGTGGATGAGATAGTGGAATAACGTGCAATACGTACTGCATGGGACCTGACGTGGATGAAGTGCAATACTTACTGCATGGAACCTGACGTGGAAGAAGTGCAACGCATACTGCATGGGACCTGAAGTAGATGAGATAGTGGAATAACGTGCAACACATACTGTATGGGACCTGAAGTGGATGAGATAGTGGAATAACGTGCAACACATACTGTATGGGACCTGAAGTGGATGAGATAGTGGTATAACGTGCAATACGTACTGCATGGGACCTGACGTGGATGAAGTGCAATACTTACTGCATGGAACCTGACGTGGATGAAGTGCAACACATACTGCATGGGACCTGAAGTGGATGAGATAGTGGAATAACGTGCAATACGTACTGCATGGGACCTGACGTGGATGAAGTGCAATACTTACTGCATGGAACCTGACGTGGATGAATTGCAACACATACCGTATGGGACCTGTCGTGGATGAGATAGTGGAATAACGTGCAACACATACTGTATGGGACCTGAAGTGGATAAGATAGTGGAGTAAAGTGCAACACATACTGTGTGGGACCTGAAGTGGATGAGATAGTGGAATAAAGTGCAACACATACCGTATGGGACCTGAAGTGGATGAGAAAGTGGAATAACGTGCAACACATACCGTATGGGACCTGAAGTGGATGAGATAGTGGAATAACGTGCAACACATACTGCATGGGACCTGAAGTGGATGAGATAGTGGAATAACGTGCAACACATACTGTATGGGACCTGAAGTGGATGAGATAGTGGAATAACGTGCAACACATACTGCAAGTGGCCTGACGTGGATGAGATAGTGGAATAACTTTCAACACATACCGTATGGGACCTGAAGTGGATGAGATAGTGGAATAACGTGCAACACATACTGTATGGTACCTGACGTGAATGAGATAGTGGAATAACGTGCAACACATACCGTATGGGACCTGAAGTGGATGAGATAGTGGAATAACGTGCAACACATACCGTATGGGACCTGAAGTGGATGAGATAGTGGAATAACGTGCAACACATACTGCATGGGACCTGAAGTGGATGAGATAGTGGAATAACGTGCAACACATACTGTATGGGACCTGAAGTGGATGAGATAGTGGAATAACGTGCAACACATACTGCAAGTGGCCTGACGTGGATGAGATAGTGGAATAACGTGCAACAGATACTGCATGGGACCTGACGTGGATGAGATAGTGGAATAACGTGCAATACATACTGTATGAGACCTGAAGTGGATTAGATAGTGGAATAACGTGCAATAATTATTGCATGGGACCAGACGTTGATGAGATAGTGGAATAACGCGCAACACATACTGCATGGGACCTGACGTGGATGAGATAGTGGAATAACGTGCAACACATACTGTATGAGACCTGAAGTGGATGAGATAGTGGAATAACGTGCAATACATACTGCATGGGACCTGACGTGGATGAGATAGTGGAATAACGTGCAATACATACTGTATGAGACCTGAAGTGGATGAGATAGTGGAATAACGTGCAATACATACTGTATGGGACCTGAAGTGGATGAGGTAGTGGAATAACGTGCAACACATACTGTATGGGACCTGAAGTGAATGAGATAGTAGAATAACGTGCAGTACATACTGTATGGGACCTGAAGTGGATGAGATAGTGGAATAACGTACAGTACATACTGTATGGGACCTGAAGTGGATGAGATAGTGGAATAACGTGCATTACATACTGCAAGTGGCCTGACGTGGATAAGATAGTGGAATAACGTGCAACACATACTGTATGGGACCTGTCGTGGAAGAGATAGTGGAATAACGTGCAACACATAGTGCATGGGACCTGAAGTGGATGAGAGAGTGGAATAACGTGCAACACATACTGCATGGGACCTGTCGTGGATGAGATAGTGGAATAATGTGCAACACATACTGTATGGGACCTGTCGTGGAAGAGATAGTGGAATAACGTGCAACACATACTGCATGTGGCCTGACGTGGATGAGATAGTGGAATAACGTGCAACACATACTGCATGGGACCTGACGTGGATGAGATAGTGGAATAACGTGCAACATATACTGTATGAGACCTGAAGTGGATGAGATAGTGGAATAACGTGCAACACATACTGTATGGGACCTGAAGTGGATGAGATAGTGGAATAACGTGCAACACATACTGTATGGGACCTGAAGTGGATGAGATAGTGGAATAACGTGCAACACATACCGTATGGGACCTGAAGTGGATGAGATAGTGGAATAAAGTGCAACACATACCGTATGGGACCTGAAGTGGATGAGATAGTGGAATAACGTGCAACACATACTGCATGGAACCTGTCGTGGATGAGATAGTGGAATAACGTGCAATACTTACTGCATGGGACCTGAAGTGGATGAGATAGTGGAATAACGTGCAATACTTACTGCATGGGACCTGGCGTCTATGAGATCGTGGTACCCCCTTGTGTAATAACTATGCTACAAGGGAAATATTTAAATTGATTTTAATAAACGTAATGAAATTTGAAAGGAGAAATCCTTCCAATGAAGCAATGAATTAACAATTGAAAATGATGAACTTTAAATTCAGAAAAACGATTAATTGAACGACATTTTTAGGAAGGGTTGAATTCATTAAGTATGTGTGAACTCAATGTCTCGGATCTGCTTAATTAGGGAAGATTAATTATAGACAGTCAACTACCCCTTCTTTCAACCCTAACAAGCTTTCGCCTCTTTTCTGAAAGTTTTATGTCAGTTATAACCCTTTCTCTGGGAGCCTCTGTTACTTTATGATATCTAGAAGTGTATGGTCATGTATGTGACGAGATATTTCTAAAGCTCAATACATTGCTGATATTTGGATCCAATTTATGTTAACAATAATTACACATTATATGCAGTCACTGGGATATTCTTCTGTTGATAGTTCCTGTCTGTTCCGGATGTTGGCTATCTTACAGCAGCACGGAGTACCCCAGTCAAACTACGTCCCGGTCCTCCCATGCGCATATCCGTTAAGTCACTGGGATATTCTTCTGTTGATAGTACCTGTCTGTTCCGGATGTTGGCTATCTTACAGCAGCACGGAGTATCCCAGTCCTCTCCTTCCAGATGCCGTTCCTTCTAGTATAGCTTGAAGTAAGGATACCTATGTCCCAGGTACTTAGAATCTACCTAAACAACTCCTCTTCCCCATTCTTCTGAGTACCTTGGCATTCGTGATGTGTTCCGTCCGATACTCTACAGTTCAGTCATATCTCGAAAGTGTGGAACTGAGAAAAGGAGGGAGATTTAGGAAGGTTACTTTCAGGATGTGTCACTCGCTCCTCAATGGAAACAAGGATTGTAGGACATGTATAAACTGAGAAAACGCAATATCTTTTACGGGTTATTATTTTAATCCTTTCTTTAGTTTAGTGTAATGGCTTTACACAACCGAAAGCAGTGAAATAGAAACGCTAATTGACTCGTGTGTTAAGGATATCGAGTTGCGGGCTGAAGGGAACACGATAGTAAGCTTCTAAGCTTCGGCGTTAGGTTGCGCTACTGCAAATACCAGCTACAAATCAGAAGCTCGCCGTAAAGCGTGCTTCATGCAATATTCATGGGTCCTAAAGTGTAAAACCACGACACGCACCCGCTCCCACAAGTGGATCACTTTACCCACTCTACATATTTCATGCTTAACTCTTTGCACCTTTTAGCAAGATGCAGTTACGCTAAGTCACCAATGACACAAAATAACTATGTGACTCATAAAAAAAATATATTCCGTTGTATATAGCCATAAAACTTTAACACTTACTTGCTCCTAATAGTAAGAGTCTATTAATGCAACTCTACCCATTAAAACCTACCTATTGGGGGCTACAAAAAGAAGAGGTTTACCTATTATGGGCTACAAAAAAAGAGGTTTACCTATTATGGGTTACAAAAAAAGAGGTTTACCTATTACGAGTTACAAACGAAATAGGTAATCATCAATTAGAAATGTAATAGTTTTTCGTTTTTTTTATATTATAATATAAAGTTTTCTAGTTAAAGATATGCCAATGGTCTCTCCTATCGAAAATTCATAATAATTGAATTGTATATTTTGTAAATTTCCGATCCGTGTTGCTTGTACTTATCCTGATGGTTTATTTGTTGAGGAATTGTGAGGAGTAAACTTCGCTATATTTGCAGTGTTGTTTATGTGTGACCCAGAATGAAAGTTTGCAGCTCCGATGTAACAGGTACCAGGAGAGATTAAAACGGTGGGAACAGCGCACCTGTTCGGACCCGAGGCGCTTAAAGGAATTTATGAGCGTCCAAGACAAGAGTTGTCAAAATTAGAATATTTAAAATAATAAATAATAAATAGGAGTGTCGCCGACTATAAAGTACTTGATACGGTGAAATAAAATGTACAGCTCTTAAAAGCAGTTGCGACAGTTAGAAATTAAAGTCTTAGGTGATTAACCAGGAGTTTCGTACCATTCACATCTGATTTTACTCAACACAATCCGTTCTTTAATTATAGACCTTTCATTCCATTGCATCGAAATTATTTGGCTGCCTCGTTCCTTTTTGGAAGCTCCGAGCTGGTACCGAAAGCACTGCGGGACACTTTCCTAAATCTCTAACTAGAGTACTAGTTGGAGTAATGTATTCCTACAGTACCGGTGATCATCGCTCATGATTTTACTATGTGGCCCAGATTCCGTTCTCTACTATTTACTAAATCATTCGGCTCATTTTTGGGACCAGTAAAGGTCACATTAGGACGTTTCAAAAATAAATCGCTCTGGCGTCATCATCCCTCTTGTACACAAAAGCCGTGTTATAAATCAGCAGCGAGATAGTAAACCCCTGCCCTCAAGGCGAGACCAAGCAAAGGAGCAAGAGTTAGCGAGAGCATCGTTCGACAACTGGAAGAGTGTAGAGACCTCAAAGAGATTACACGTAGCAGGTTTTATGGTTAATCCTTTGGGCTGGTCACGTGACCAACGCATCAGTCCGTTCAGAGATAAATTAGTAATAGTGAATGTCTCGAGGGTCACGTGATAAACCTGACAGAACACTATGCGAAAACAGTCTTGTGAGTCTACCTTTCTCACAAATGGGCTCTGTAGCTAGTCTTGCCTATCGATCTCACAGTTGCCTAGGGTATAGTATACATCCAGACCGTGTAAGGGCGAATGTCTCGAGGGTCACGTGATAAACCTGACAGAACACTATGCGAAAACAGTCTTGTGAGTCTACCTTTCTCACAAATGGGCTCTGTAGCTAGTCTTGGCTATCGATCTCACAGTTGCCTAGGGTATAGTATACACCCAGACCGTGTAAGGGCGAATGTCTCGAGGGTCACGTGATAAACCTGACAGAACACTATGCGAAAACAGTCTTGTGAGTCTACCTTGCTCACAAATGGGCTCTGTAGCTAGTCTTGCCTATCGATCTCACAGTTGCCTAGGGTATAGTATACACCCAGACCGTGTGAAGGCGAATGTCTCGAGGGTCACGTGATAAACCTGACAGAACACTATGCGAAAACAGTCTTGTGAGTCTACCTTGCTCACAAATGGGCTCTGTAGCTAGTCTTGCCTATCGATCTCACAGTTGCCTAGGGAATAGTATACATCCAGACCGTGTAAGGGCGAATGTCTCGAGGGTCACGTGATAAACCTGACAGAACACTACGCGAAAACAGTCTTGAGAGTCTACCTTTCTCACAAATGAGCTCTGTAGCTAGTCTTGGCTATCGATCTCACAGTTGCCTAGGGTATAGTATACATCCAGACCGTGTAAGGGCGAATGTCTCGAGGGTCACGTGATAAACCTGACAGAACACTATGCGAAAACAGTCTTGTGAGTCTACCTTGCTCACAAATGGGCTCTGTAGCTAGTCTTGCCTATCGATCTCACAGTTGCCTAGGGTATAGTATACATCCAGACCGTGTAAGGGCGAATGTCTCGAGGGTCACGTGATAAACCTGACAGAACACTATGCGAAAACAGTCTTGTGAGTCTACCTTGCTCACAAATGGGCTCTGTAGCTAGTCTTGCCTATCGATCTCACAGTTGCCTAGGGAATAGTATACATCCAGACCGTGTAAGGGCGAATGTCTCGAGGGTCACGTGATAAACCTGACAGAACACTACGCGAAAACAGTCTTGTGAGTCTACCTTTCTCACAAATGAGCTCTGTAGCTAGTCTTGGCTATCGATCTCACAGTTGCCTAGGGTATAGTATACACCCAGACCGTGTAAGGGCGAATGTCTCGAGGGTCACGTGATAAACCTGACAGAACACTATGCGAAAACAGTCTTGTGAGTCTACCTTGCTCACAAATGGGCTCTGTAGCTAGTCTTGCCTATCGATCTCACAGTTGCCTAGGGTATAGTATACACCCAGACCGTGTGAAGGCGAATGTCTCGAGGGTCACGTGATAAACCTGACAGAACACTATGCGAAAACAGTCTTGTGAGTCTACCTTGCTCACAAATGGGCTCTGTAGCTAGTCTTGCCTATCGATCTCACAGTTGCCTAGGGAATAGTATACATCCAGACCGTGTAAGGGCGAATGTCTCGAGGGTCACGTGATAAACCTGACAGAACACTACGCGAAAACAGTCTTGAGAGTCTACCTTTCTCACAGATGGGCTCTGTAGCTAGTCTTGCCTATCGATCTCACAGTTGCCTAGGGTATAGTATACATCCAGACCGTGTAAGGGCGAATGTCTCGAGGGTCACGTGATAAACCTGACAGAACACTATGCGAAAACAGTCTTGTGAGTCTACCTTTCTCACAAATGGGCTCTGTAGCTAGTCTTGCCTATCGATCTCACAGTTGCCTAGGGTATAGTATACATCCAGACCGTGTGAAGGCGAATGTCTCGAGGGTCACGTGATAAACCTGACAGAACACTATGCGAAAACAGTCTTGTGAGTCTACCTTTCTCACAAATGGGCTCTGTAGCTAGTCTTGCCTATCGATCTCACAGTTGCCTAGGGTATAGTATACATCCAGACCGTGTAAGGGCGAATGTCTCGAGGGTCACGTGATAAACCTGACAGAACACTATGCGAAAACAGTCTTGTGAGTCTACCTTGCTCACAAATGGGCTCTGTAGCTAGTCTTGCCTATCGATCTCACAGTTGCCTAGGGTATAGTATACATCCAGACCGTGTGAGGGTGAATGTCTCGAGGGTCACGTGATAAACCTGACAGAACACCATGCGAAAACAGTCTTGTGAGTCTACCTTTCTCACAAATAGGCTCTGTAGCTAGTCTTGCCTATCGATCTCACAGTTGCCTAGGGTATAGTATACATCCAGACCGTGTAAGGGCGAATGTCTCGAGGGTCACGTGATAAACCTGACAGAACACCATGCGAAAACAGTCTTGTGAGTCTACCTTGCTCACAGATGGGCTCTGTAGCTAGTCTTGCCTATCGATCTCACAGTTGCCTAGGGTATAGTATACATCCAGACCGTGTAAGGGCGAATGTCTCGAGGGTCACGTGATAAACCTGACAGAACACTATGCGAAAACAGTCTTGTGAGTCTACCTTTCTCACAAATGGGCTCTGTAGCTAGTCTTGCCTATCGATCTCACAGTTGCCTAGGGTATAGTATACACCCAGACCGTGTAAGGGCGAATGTCTCGAGGGTCACGTGATAAACCTGACAGAACACTATGCGAAAACAGTCTTGTGAGTCTACCTTTCTCACAAATGGGCTCTGTAGCTAGTCTTGCCTATCGATCTCACAGTTGCCTAGGGTATAGTATACATCCAGACCGTGTAAGGGCGAATGTCTCGAGGGTCACGTGATAAACCTGACAGAACACTATGCGAAAACAGTCTTGTGAGTCTACCTTTCTCACAAATGGGCTCTGTAGCTAGTCTTGCCTATCGATCTCACAGTTGCCTAGGGTATAGTATACACCCAGACCGTGTAAGGGCGAATGTCTCGAGGGTCACGTGATAAACCTGACAGAACACTATGCGAAAACAGTCTTGTGAGTCTACCTTGCTCACAAATGGGCTCTGTAGCTAGTCTTGCCTATCGATCTCACAGTTGCCTAGGGTATAGTATACATCCAGACCGTGTAAGGGCGAATGTCTCGAGGGTCACGTGATAAACCTGACAGAACACTATGCGAAAACAGTCTTGTGAGTCTACCTTTCTCACAAATGGGCTCTGTAGCTAGTCTTGCCTATCGATCTCACAGTTGCCTAGGGTATAGTATACATCCAGACCGTGTAAGGGCGAATGTCTCGAGGGTCACGTGATAAACCTGACAGAACACTATGCGAAAACAGTCTTGTGAGTCTACCTTGCTCACAAATGGGCTCTGTAGCTAGTCTTGCCTATCGATCTCACAGTTGCCTAGGGTATAGTATACATCCAGACCGTGTGAGGGTGAATGTCTCGAGGGTCACGTGATAAACCTGACAGAACACCATGCGAAAACAGTCTTGTGAGTCTACCTTTCTCACAAATAGGCTCTGTAGCTAGTCTTGCCTATCGATCTCACAGTTGCCTAGGGAATAGTATACATCCAGACCGTGTAAGGGCGAATGTCTCGAGGGTCACGTGATAAACCTGACAGAACACCATGCGAAAACAGTCTTGTGAGTCTACCTTTCTCACAAATAGGCTCTGTAGCTAGTCTTGCCTATCGATCTCACAGTTGCCTAGGGAATAGTATACATCCAGACCGTGTAAGGGCGAATGTCTCGAGGGTCACGTGATAAACCTGACAGAACACCATGCGAAAACAGTCTTGTGAGTCTACCTTGCTCACAGATGGGCTCTGTAGCTAGTCTTGCCTATCGATCTCACAGTTGCCTAGGGTATAGTATACATCCAGACCGTGTGAGGGTGAATGTCTCGAGGGTCACGTGATAAACCTGACAGAACACCATGCGAAAACAGTCTTGTGAGTCTACCTTTCTCACAAATAGGCTCTGTAGCTAGTCTTGCCTATCGATCTCACAGTTGCCTAGGGAATAGTATACATCCAGACCGTGTAAGGGCGAATGTCTCGAGGGTCACGTGATAAACCTGACAGAACACCATGCGAAAACAGTCTTGTGAGTCTACCTTGCTCACAGATGGGCTCTGTAGCTAGTCTTGCCTATCGATCTCACAGTTGCCTAGGGTATAGTATACATCCAGACCGTGTAAGGGCGAATGTCTCGAGGGTCACGTGATAAACCTGACAGAACACTATGCGAAAACAGTCTTGTGAGTCTACCTTTCTCACAAATGGGCTCTGTAGCTAGTCTTGCCTATCGATCTCGCAGTTGCCTAGGGTATAGTATACATCCAGACCGTGTAAGGGCGAATGTCTCGAGGGTCACGTGATAAACCTGACAGAACACTATGCGAAAACAGTCTTGTGAGTCTACCTTTCTCACAAATGGGCTCTGTAGCTAGTCTTGCCTATCGATCTCACAGTTGCCTAGGGTATAGTATACACCCAGACCGTGTAAGGGCGAATGTCTCGAGGGTCACGTGATAAACCTGACAGAACACTATGCGAAAACAGTCTTGTGAGTCTACCTTTCTCACAAATAGGCTCTGTAGCTAGTCTTGCCTATCGATCTCACAGTTGCCTAGGGTATAGTATACATCCAGACCGTGTGAAGGCGAATGTCTCGAGGGTCACGTGATAAACCTGACAGAACACTATGCGAAAACAGCCTTGTGAGTCTACCTTTCTCACAAATAGGCTCTGTAGCTAGTCTTGCCTATCGATCTCACAGTTGCCTAGGGTATAGTATACATCCAGACCGTGTGAAGGCGAATGTCTCGAGGGTCACGTGATAAACCTGACAGAACACTATGCGAAAACAGCCTTGTGAGTCTACCTTTCTCACAAATAGGCTCTGTAGCTAGTCTTGCCTATCGATCTCACAGTTGCCTAGGGTATAGTATACACCCAGACCGTGTAAGGGCGAATGTCTCGAGGGTCACGTGATAAACCTGACAGAACACTATGCGAAAACAGTCTTGAGAGTCTACCTTTCTCACAGATGGGCTCTGTAGCTAGTCTTGCCTATCGATCTCACAGTTGCCTAGGGTATAGTATACATCCAGACCGTGTGAGGGCGAATGGTTTTAAGGCAGAACACTATGCGAAAACAGTCTTGAGAGTCTACCTTTCTCACAGATGGGCTCTGTAGCTAGTCTTGCCTATCGATCTCACAGTTGCCTAGGGTATAGTATACACCCAGACCGTGTAAGGGCGAATGGTTTTAAGGCAGAACACTACGCGAAAACAGTCTTGAGAGTCTACCTTTCTCACAGATGGGCTCTGTAGCTAGTCTTGCCTATCGATCTCACAGTTGCCTAGGGTATAGTATACACCCAGACCGTGTAAGGGCGAATGTCTCGAGGGTCACGTGATAAACCTGACAGAACACTATGCGAAAACAGTCTTGTGAGTCTACCTTGCTCACAAATGGGCTCTGTAGCTAGTCTTGCCTATCGATCTCACAGTTGCCTAGGGTATAGTATACACCCAGACCGTGTAAGGGCGAATGTCTCGAGGGTCACGTGATAAACCTGACAGAACACTATGCGAAAACAGTCTTGAGAGTCTACCTTGCTCACAAATGGGCTCTGTAGCTAGTCTTGCCTATCGATCTCACAGTTGCCTAGGGTATAGTATACACCCAGACCGTGTAAGGGCGAATGTCTCGAGGGTCACGTGATAAACCTGACAGAACACTATGCGAAAACAGTCTTGTGAGTCTACCTTTCTCACAAATGGGCTCTGTAGCTAGTCTTGCCTATCGATCTCACAGTTGCCTAGGGTATAGTATACACCCAGACCGTGTAAGGGCGAATGTCTCGAGGGTCACGTGATAAACCTGACAGAACACTATGCGAAAACAGTCTTGTGAGTCTACCTTTCTCACAAATAGGCTCTGTAGCTAGTCTTGCCTATCGATCTCACAGTTGCCTAGGGTATAGTATACACCCAGACCGTGTAAGGGCGAATGTCTCGAGGGTCACGTGATAAACCTGACAGAACACTATGCGAAAACAGTCTTGTGAGTCTACCTTTCTCACAAATGGGCTCTGTAGCTAGTCTTGCCTATCGATCTCACAGTTGCCTAGGGTATAGTATACACCCAGACCGTGTAAGGGCGAATGTCTCGAGGGTCACGTGATAAACCTGACAGAACACTATGCGAAAACAGTCTTGAGAGTCTACCTTTCTCACAGATGGGCTCTGTAGCTAGTCTTGCCTATCGATCTCACAGTTGCCTAGGGTATAGTATACACCCAGACCGTGTAAGGGCGAATGGTTTTAAGGCAGAACACTACGCGAAAACAGTCTTGAGAGTCTACCTTTCTCACAGATGGGCTCTGTAGCTAGTCTTGCCTATCGATCTCACAGTTGCCTAGGGTATAGTATACACCCAGACCGTGTAAGGGCGAATGTCTCGAGGGTCACGTGATAAACCTGACAGAACACTATGCGAAAACAGTCTTGTGAGTCTACCTTGCTCACAAATGGGCTCTGTAGCTAGTCTTGCCTATCGATCTCACAGTTGCCTAGGGTATAGTATACATCCAGACCGTGTAAGGGCGAATGTCTCGAGGGTCACGTGATAAACCTGACAGAACACTATGCGAAAACAGTCTTGTGAGTCTACCTTTCTCACAAATGGGCTCTGTAGCTAGTCTTGCCTATCGATCTCACAGTTGCCTAGGGTATAGTATACATCCAGACCGTGTAAGGGCGAATGTCTCGAGGGTAAACCTGACAGAACACTACGCGAAAACAGTCTTGAGAGTCTACCTTTCTCACAAATGGGCTCTGTAGCTAGTCTTGCCTATCGATCTCACAGTTGCCTAGGGTATAGTATACATCCAGACCGTGTAAGGGCGAATGTCTCGAGGGTCACGTGATAAACCTGACAGAACACTATGCGAAAACAGTCTTGAGAGTCTACCTTTCTCACAGATGGGCTCTGTAGCTAGTCTTGCCTATCGATCTCACAGTTGCCTAGGGTATAGTATACACCCAGACCGTGTAAGGGCGAATGGTTTTAAGGCAGAACACTACGCGAAAACAGTCTTGAGAGTCTACCTTTCTCACAGATGGGCTCTGTAGCTAGTCTTGCCTATCGATCTCACAGTTGCCTAGGGTATAGTATACACCCAGACCGTGTAAGGGCGAATGTCTCGAGGGTCACGTGATAAACCTGACAGAACACTATGCGAAAACAGTCTTGTGAGTCTACCTTGCTCACAAATGGGCTCTGTAGCTAGTCTTGCCTATCGATCTCACAGTTGCCTAGGGTATAGTATACACCCAGACCGTGTAAGGGCGAATGTCTCGAGGGTCACGTGATAAACCTGACAGAACACTATGCGAAAACAGTCTTGTGAGTCTACCTTGCTCACAAATGGGCTCTGTAGCTAGTCTTGCCTATCGATCTCACAGTTGCCTAGGGTATAGTATACATCCAGACCGTGTAAGGGCGAATGTCTCGAGGGTCACGTGATAAACCTGACAGAACACTATGCGAAAACAGTCTTGAGAGTCTACCTTTCTCACAGATGGGCTCTGTAGCTAGTCTTGCCTATCGATCTCACAGTTGCCTAGGGTATAGTATACACCCAGACCGTGTAAGGGCGAATGGTTTTAAGGCAGAACACTACGCGAAAACAGTCTTGAGAGTCTACCTTTCTCACAGATGGGCTCTGTAGCTAGTCTTGCCTATCGATCTCACAGTTGCCTAGGGTATAGTATACACCCAGACCGTGTAAGGGCGAATGTCTCGAGGGTCACGTGATAAACCTGACAGAACACTATGCGAAAACAGTCTTGAGAGTCTACCTTTCTCACAGATGGGCTCTGTAGCTAGTCTTGCCTATCGATCTCACAGTTGCCTAGGGTATAGTATACACCCAGACCGTGTAAGGGCGAATGGTTTTAAGGCAGAACACTACGCGAAAACAGTCTTGAGAGTCTACCTTTCTCACAGATGGGCTCTGTAGCTAGTCTTGCCTATCGATCTCACAGTTGCCTAGGGTATAGTATACACCCAGACCGTGTAAGGGCGAATGTCTCGAGGGTCACGTGATAAACCTGACAGAACACTATGCGAAAACAGTCTTGTGAGTCTACCTTGCTCACAAATGGGCTCTGTAGCTAGTCTTGCCTATCGATCTCACAGTTGCCTAGGGTATAGTATACACCCAGACCGTGTAAGGGCGAATGTCTCGAGGGTCACGTGATAAACCTGACAGAACACTATGCGAAAACAGTCTTGTGAGTCTACCTTTCTCACAAATGGGCTCTGTAGCTAGTCTTGCCTATCGATCTCACAGTTGCCTAGGGTATAGTATACATCCAGACCGTGTAAGGGCGAATGTCTCGAGGGTCACGTGATAAACCTGACAGAACACTATGCGAAAACAGTCTTGTGAGTCTACCTTTCTCACAAATGAGCTCTGTAGCTAGTCTTGCCTATCGATCTCACAGTTGCCTAGGGTATAGTATACACCCAGACCGTGTAAGGGCGAATGTCTCGAGGGTCACGTGATAAACCTGACAGAACACTATGCGAAAACAGTCTTGTGAGTCTACCTTGCTCACAAATGGGCTCTGTAGCTAGTCTTGCCTATCGATCTCACAGTTGCCTAGGGTATAGTATACATCCAGACCGTGTAAGGGCGAATGTCTCGAGGGTCACGTGATAAACCTGACAGAACACTATGCGAAAACAGTCTTGTGAGTCTACCTTGCTCACAAATGAGCTCTGTAGCTAGTCTTGCCTATCGATCTCACAGTTGCCTAGGGAATAGTATACATCCAGACCGTGTAAGGGCGAATGTCTCGAGGGTCACGTGATAAACCTGACAGAACACTATGCGAAAACAGTCTTGTGAGTCTACCTTTCTCACAAATGGGCTCTGTAGCTAGTCTTGCCTATCGATCTCACAGTTGCCTAGGGTATAGTATACATCCAGACCGTGTAAGGGCGAATGTCTCGAGGGTCACGTGATAAACCTGACAGAACACTATGCGAAAACAGTCTTGTGAGTCTACCTTGCTCACAAATAGGCTCTGTAGCTAGTCTTGCCTATCGATCTCACAGTTGCCTAGGGTATAGTATACACCCAGACCGTGTAAGGGCGAATGTCTCGAGGGTCACGTGATAAACCTGACAGAACACTATGCGAAAACAGTCTTGTGAGTCTACCTTGCTCACAAATAGGCTCTGTAGCTAGTCTTGCCTATCGATCTCACAGTTGCCTAGGGTATAGTATACATCCAGACCGTGTAAGGGCGAATGTCTCGAGGGTCACGTGATAAACCTGACAGAACACTATGCGAAAACAGCCTTGTGAGTCTACCTTTCTCACAAATGGGCTCTGTAGCTAGTCTTGCCTATCGATCTCACAGTTGCCTAGGGTATAGTATACACCCAGACCGTGTAAGGGCGAATGTCTCGAGGGTCACGTGATAAACCTGACAGAACACTATGCGAAAACAGTCTTGTGAGTCTACCTTTCTCAAAAATGGGCTCTGTAGCTAGTCTTGCCTATCGATCTCACAGTTGCCTAGGGTATAGTATACACCCAGACCGTGTAAGGGCGAATGTCTCGAGGGTCACGTGATAAACCTGACAGAACACTATGCGAAAACAGTCTTGTGAGTCTACCTTGCTCACAAATGGGCTCTGTAGCTAGTCTTGCCTATCGATCTCACAGTTGCCTAGGGTATAGTATACACCCAGACCGTATAAGGGCGAATGTCTCGAGGGTCACGTGATAAACCTGACAGAACACTATGCGAAAACAGTCTTGTGAGTCTACCTTTCTCACAAATGGGCTCTGTAGCTAGTCTTGCCTATCGATCTCACAGTTGCCTAGGGTATAGTATACACCCAGACCGTGTAAGGGCGAATGTCTCGAGGGTCACGTGATAAACCTGACAGAACACTATGCGAAAACAGTCTTGTGAGTCTACCTTGCTCACAAATGGGCTCTGTAGCTAGTCTTGCCTATCGATCTCACAGTTGCCTAGGGTATAGTATACACCCAGACCGTGTAAGGGCGAATGTCTCGAGGGTCACGTGATAAACCTGACAGAACACTATGCGAAAACAGTCTTGTGAGTCTACCTTTCTCACAAATGGGCTCTGTAGCTAGTCTTGCCTATCGATCTCACAGTTGCCTAGGGTATAGTATACATCCAGACCGTGTAAGGGCGAATGTCTCGAGGGTCACGTGATAAACCTGACAGAACACTATGCGAAAACAGTCTTGTGAGTCTACCTTTCTCACAAATGGGCTCTGTAGCTAGTCTTGCCTATCGATCTCACAGTTGCCTAGGGTATAGTATACACCCAGACCGTGTAAGGGCGAATGTCTCGAGGGTCACGTGATAAACCTGACAGAACACTACGCGAAAACAGTCTTGAGAGTCTACCTTTCTCACAGATGGGCTCTGTAGCTAGTCTTGCCTATCGATCTCACAGTTGCCTAGGGTATAGTATACATCCAGACCGTGTAGGGCGAATGTCTCGAGGGTCACGTGATAAACCTGACAGAACACTATGCGAAAACAGTCTTGTGAGTCTACCTTTCTCACAAATGGGCTCTGTAGCTAGTCTTGCCTATCGATCTCACAGTTGCCTAGGGTATAGTATACACCCAGACCGTGTAAGGGCGAATGTCTCGAGGGTCACGTGATAAACCTGACAGAACACTATGCGAAAACAGTCTTGTGAGTCTACCTTTCTCACAAATGGGCTCTGTAGCTAGTCTTGCCTATCGATCTCACAGTTGCCTAGGGTATAGTATACATCCAGACCGTGTAAGGGCGAATGTCTCGAGGGTCACGTGATAAACCTGACAGAACACTACGCGAAAACAGTCTTGAGAGTCTACCTTGCTCACAAATAGGCTCTGTAGCTAGTCTTGCCTATCGATCTCACAGTTGCCTAGGGTATAGTATACACCCAGACCGTGTAAGGGCGAATGTCTCGAGGGTCACGTGATAAACCTGACAGAACACTATGCGAAAACAGTCTTGAGAGTCTACCTTTCTCACAGATGGGCTCTGTAGCTAGTCTTGCCTATCGATCTCACAGTTGCCTAGGGTATAGTATACATCCAGACCGTGTAAGGGCGAATGTCTCGAGGGTCACGTGATAAACCTGACAGAACACTATGCGAAAACAGTCTTGAGAGTCTACCTTTCTCACAGATGGGCTCTGTAGCTAGTCTTGCCTATCGATCTCACAGTTGCCTAGGGTATAGTATACATCCAGACCGTGTAAGGGCGAATGTCTCGAGGGTCACGTGATAAACCTGACAGAACACTACGCGAAAACAGTCTTGTGAGTCTACCTTTCTCACAGATGGGCTCTGTAGCTAGTCTTGCCTATCGATCTCACAGTTGCCTAGGGTATAGTATACATCCAGACCGTGTAGGGCGAATGTCTCGAGGGTCACGTGATAAACCTGACAGAACACTATGCGAAAACAGTCTTGAGAGTCTACCTTTCTCACAAATGGGCTCTGTAGCTAGTCTTGCCTATCGATCTCACAGTTGCCTAGGGTATAGTATACATCCAGACCGTGTAAGGGCGAATGTCTCGAGGGTCACGTGATAAACCTGACAGAACACTATGCGAAAACAGTCTTGAGAGTCTACCTTTCTCACAGATGGGCTCTGTAGCTAGTCTTGCCTATCGATCTCACAGTTGCCTAGGGTATAGTATACATCCAGACCGTGTAAGGGCGAATGTCTCGAGGGTCACGTGATAAACCTGACAGAACACTACGCGAAAACAGTCTTGAGAGTCTACCTTGCTCACAAATAGGCTCTGTAGCTAGTCTTGCCTATCGATCTCACAGTTGCCTAGGGTATAGTATACACCCAGACCGTGTAAGGGCGAATGTCTCGAGGGTCACGTGATAAACCTGACAGAACACTATGCGAAAACAGTCTTGTGAGTCTACCTTTCTCACAAATGGGCTCTGTAGCTAGTCTTGGCTATCGATCTCACAGTTGCCTAGGGTATAGTATACACCCAGACCGTGTAAGGGCGAATGTCTCGAGGGTCACGTGATAAACCTGACAGAACACTATGCGAAAACAGTCTTGTGAGTCTACCTTGCTCACAAATAGGCTCTGTAGCTAGTCTTGCCTATCGATCTCACAGTTGCCTAGGGTATAGTATACACCCAGACCGTGTAAGGGCGAATGTCTCGAGGGTCACGTGATAAACCTGACAGAACACTATGCGAAAACAGTCTTGAGAGTCTACCTTTCTCACAGATGGGCTCTGTAGCTAGTCTTGCCTATCGATCTCACAGTTGCCTAGGGTATAGTATACACCCAGACCGTGTAAGGGCGAATGTCTCGAGGGTCACGTGATAAACCTGACAGAACACTATGCGAAAACAGTCTTGTGAGTCTACCTTGCTCACAAATAGGCTCTGTAGCTAGTCTTGCCTATCGATCTCACAGTTGCCTAGGGTATAGTATACACCCAGACCGTGTAAGGGCGAATGTCTCGAGGGTCACGTGATAAACCTGACAGAACACTATGCGAAAACAGTCTTGAGAGTCTACCTTTCTCACAGATGGGCTCTGTAGCTAGTCTTGCCTATCGATCTCACAGTTGCCTAGGGTATAGTATACATCCAGACCGTGTAAGGGCGAATGTCTCGAGGGTCACGTGATAAACCTGACAGAACACTATGCGAAAACAGTCTTGAGAGTCTACCTTTCTCACAGATGGGCTCTGTAGCTAGTCTTGCCTATCGATCTCACAGTTGCCTAGGGTATAGTATACATCCAGACCGTGTAAGGGCGAATGTCTCGAGGGTCACGTGATAAACCTGACAGAACACTATGCGAAAACAGTCTTGAGAGTCTACCTTTCTCACAGATGGGCTCTGTAGCTAGTCTTGCCTATCGATCTCACAGTTGCCTAGGGTATAGTATACATCCAGACCGTGTAAGGGCGAATGTCTCGAGGGTCACGTGATAAACCTGACAGAACACTACGCGAAAACAGTCTTGAGAGTCTACCTTGCTCACAAATAGGCTCTGTAGCTAGTCTTGCCTATCGATCTCACAGTTGCCTAGGGTATAGTATACACCCAGACCGTGTAAGGGCGAATGTCTCGAGGGTCACGTGATAAACCTGACAGAACACTATGCGAAAACAGTCTTGAGAGTCTACCTTTCTCACAGATGGGCTCTGTAGCTAGTCTTGCCTATCGATCTCACAGTTGCCTAGGGTATAGTATACATCCAGACCGTGTAAGGGCGAATGTCTCGAGGGTCACGTGATAAACCTGACAGAACACTATGCGAAAACAGCCTTGTGAGTCTACCTTTCTCACAAATGGGCTCTGTAGCTAGTCTTGCCTATCGATCTCACAGTTGCCTAGGGTATAGTATACACCCAGACCGTGTAAGGGCGAATGTCTCGAGGGTCACGTGATAAACCTGACAGAACACTATGCGAAAACAGCCTTGTGAGTCTACCTTCCTCACAAATGGGCTCTGTAGCTAGTCTTGCCTATCGATCTCACAGTTGCCTAGGGTATAGTATACATCCAGACCGTGTAAGGGCGAATGTCTCGAGGGTCACGTGATAAACCTGACAGAACACTATGCGAAAACAGTCTTGTGAGTCTACCTTTCTCACAAATGGGCTCTGTAGCTAGTCTTGCCTATCGATCTCACAGTTGCCTAGGGTATAGTATACATCCAGACCGTGTAAGGGCGAATGTCTCGAGGGTCACGTGATAAACCTGACAGAACACTATGCGAAAACAGTCTTGTGAGTCTACCTTTCTCACAGATGGGCTCTGTAGCTAGTCTTGCCTATCGATCTCACAGTTGCCTAGGGTATAGTATACATCCAGACCATGTAAGGGCGAATGGTTTTAAGGACAATCAAATAATTCGGGTACTCTATGTATAAATATTGCTTCTGCTATCAAGGCAGAACACTATGCGAAAACAGTCTTGTGAGTCTACCTTTCTCACAAATAGGCTCTGTAGCTAGTCTTGCCTATCGATCTCACAGTTGCCTAGGGTATAGTATACATCCAGACCGTGTAAGGGCGAATGTCTCGAGGGTCACGTGATAAACCTGACAGAACACTATGCGAAAACAGTCTTGTGAGTCTACCTTTCTCACAAATAGGCTCTGTAGCTAGTCTTGCCTATCGATCTCACAGTTGCCTAGGGTATAGTATACATCCAGACCGTGTAAGGGCGAATGTCTCGAGGGTCACGTGATAAACCTGACAGAACACTATGCGAAAACAGTCTACCTTTCTCACAAATGGGCTCTGTAGCTAGTCTTGCCTATCGATCTCACAGTTGCCTAGGGTATAGTATACATCCAGACCGTGTAAGGGCGAATGTCTCGAGGGTCACGTGATAAACCTGACAGAACACTATGCGAAAACAGTCTTGTGAGTCTACCTTTCTCACAAATGGGCTCTGTAGCTAGTCTTGCCTATCGATCTCACAGTTGCCTAGGGTATAGTATACACCCAGACCGTGTAAGGGCGAATGTCTCGAGGGTCACGTGATAAACCTGACAGAACACTATGCGAACACAGTCTTGTGAGTCTACCTTTCTCACAAATGGGCTCTGCAGCTAGTCTTGCCAATCGATCTCACAGTTGCCTAGGGTATAGTATACATCCAGACCGTGTAAGGGCGAATGTCTCGAGGGTCACCTGACAGAACACTATGCGAAAACAGTCTTGTGAGTCTACCTTTCTCACAAATGGGCTCTGTAGCTAGTCTTGCCTATCGATCTCACAGTTGCCTAGGGTATAGTATACATCCAGACCGTGTAAGGGCGAATGTCTCGAGGGTCACGTGATAAACCTGACAGAACACTATGCGAAAACAGTCTTGTGAGTCTACCTTTCTCACAAATGGGCTCTGTAGCTAGTCTTGCCTATCGATCTCACAGTTGCCTAGGGTATAGTATACACCCAGACCGTGTAAGGGCGAATGTCTCGAGGGTCACGTGATAAACCTGACAGAACACTATGCGAACACAGTCTTGTGAGTCTACC
Source organism: Prosapia bicincta (assembly GCA_036971475.1). Classification (NCBI taxonomy): domain Eukaryota; kingdom Metazoa; phylum Arthropoda; class Insecta; order Hemiptera; family Cercopidae; genus Prosapia; species Prosapia bicincta. The sequence continues at coordinate 107,875,065 of JBAIZL010000005.1, read as the reverse complement.
TTTCTCACAAATGGGCTCTGCAGCTAGTCTTGCCAATCGATCTCACAGTTGCCTAGGGTATAGTATACATCCAGACCGTGTAAGGGCGAATGTCTCGAGGGTCACCTGACAGAACACTATGCGAAAACAGTCTTGTGAGTCTACCTTTCTCACAAATGGGCTCTGTAGCTAGTCTTGCCAATCGATCTCACAGTTGCCTAGGGTATAGTATACATCCAGACCGTGTAAGGGCGAATGTCTCGAGGGTCACGTGATAAACCTGACAGAACACTATGCGAAAACAGTCTACCTTTCTCACAAATGGGCTCTGTAGCTAGTCTTGCCTATCGATCTCACAGTTGCCTAGGGTATAGTATACATCCAGACCGTGTAAGGGCGAATGTCTCGAGGGTCACGTGATAAACCTGACAGAACACTATGCGAAAACAGTCTACCTTTCTCACAGATGGGCTCTGTAGCTAGTCTTGCCTATCGATCTCACAGTTGCCTAGGGTATAGTATACATCCAGACCGTGTAAGGGCGAATGTCTCGAGGGTCACGTGATAAACCTGACAGAACACTATGCGAAAACAGTCTACCTTTCTCACAAATGGGCTCTGTAGCTAGTCTTGCCTATCGATCTCACAGTTGCCTAGGGTATAGTATACATCCAGACCGTGTAAGGGCGAATGTCTCGAGGGTCACCTGACAGAACACTATGCGAAAACAGTCTACCTTTCTCACAGATGGGCTCTGTAGCTAGTCTTGCCTATCGATCTCACAGTTGCCTAGGGTATAGTATACATCCAGACCGTGTAAGGTCGAATGTCTCGAGGGTCACGTGATAAACCTGACAGAACACTATGCGAAAACAGTCTTGTGGGTCTACCTTTCTCACAAATGGGCTCTGTAGCTAGTCTTGCCAATCGATCTCACAGTTGCCTAGGGTATAGTATACATCCAGACCGTGTAAGGGCGAATGTCTCGAGGGTCACGTGATAAACCTGACAGAACACTATGCGAAAACAGTCTACCTTTCTCACAGATGGGCTCTGTAGCTAGTCTTGCCTATCGATCTCACAGTTGCCTAGGGTATAGTATACATCCAGACCGTGTAAGGGCGAATGTCTCGAGGGTCACGTGACAGAACACTATGCGAAAACAGTCTACCTTTCTCACAGATGGGCTCTGTAGCTAGTCTTGCCTATCGATCTCACAGTTGCCTAGGGTATAGTATACATCCAGACCGTGTAAGGGCGAATGTCTCGAGGGTCACGTGATAAACCTGACAGAACACTATGCGAAAACAGTCTACCTTTCTCACAGATGGGCTCTGTAGCTAGTCTTGCCTATCGATCTCACAGTTGCCTAGGGTATAGTATACATCCAGACCGTGTAAGGGCGAATGTCTCGAGGGTCACGTGATAAACCTGACAGAACACTATGCGAAAACAGTCTACCTTTCTCACAGATGGGCTCTGTAGCTAGTCTTGCCTATCGATCTCACAGTTGCCTAGGGTATAGTATACATCCAGACCGTGTAAGGGCGAATGTCTCGAGGGTCACCTGACAGAACACTATGCGAAAACAGTCTTGTGAGTCTACCTTTCTCACAAATGGGCTCTGTAGCTAGTCTTGCCTATCGATCTCACAGTTGCCTAGGGTATAGTATACATCCAGACCGTGTAAGGGCGAATGTCTCGAGGGTCACGTGATAAACCTGACAGAACACTATGCGAAAACAGTCTACCTTTCTCACAAATGGGCTCTGTAGCTAGTCTTGCCTATCGATCTCACAGTTGCCTAGGGTATAGTATACATCCAGACCGTGTAAGGGCGAATGTCTCGAGGGTCACGTGATAGACCTGACAGAACACTATGCGAAAACAGTCTTGTGAGTCTACCTTTCTCACAAATGGGCTCTGTAGCTAGTCTTGCCAATCGATCTCACAGTTGCCTAGGGTATAGTATACATCCAGACCGTGTAAGGGCGAATGTCTCGAGGGTCACGTGATAAACCTGACAGAACACTATGCGAAAACAGTCTTGTGAGTCTACCTTTCTCACAAATGGGCTCTGTAGCTAGTCTTGCCAATCGATCTCACAGTTGCCTAGGGTATAGTATACATCCAGACCGTGTAAGGGCGAATGGTTTTAAGGACAATCAAATAATTCGGGTATTCTATGTATAAATATTGCTTCTGCTTTCAAGGTTATATTTTTTGTTTGTTCTGTCTTACGCAATTACTTTATTCTATTTGAAAACATGCCTTGTTTTTATGCATATGTCTTGTAGTATTTCCCCCAATTTCTTTATTCTGTGTTTAATATCACCTACATCGTAATACTTTATTGACTTCTTATCCAAAATATTTAATCTTTGTCAAATGTTGCTGATGTTATTTATGTTTATATGTCCTTTTGTCGTGTTACACAATTGTCCAAAACGCCTACTTAGTTCCTACTGTCTCTGAAGTAAAACGTAGGTTATAAAACCCCTGGTACAGGATACCATATCGTGCAAGGAGAGTCATGACATCACATGTCCAGCACGCCTACTTAGTTCCTACTGTCTCTGAAGTAAAACGTAGGATATAAAACCACCTGGTACAGGATACCTTATAGTGAAGGGAGAGCTTTGACATCACATGTCCAGAACGCCTACTTAGTACCTACTGTCTCTGAAGTAAAACGTAGGTTATAAAACCCCTGGTACAGGATATCTTATCGTGCAAGGAGAGTCATGACATAAGGTGTCCAGAACGCCTACATAGTTCCTACTGTCTCTGAAGTAAAACGTAGGTTATAAAACCACCTGGTACAGGATACCTTATAGTGAAGGGAGAGTCATGACATCACATGTCCAGCACGCCTACTTAGTACCTACTGTCTCTGAAGTAAAACGTAGGTTATAAAACCACCTGGTACAGGATACCTTATAGTGAAGGGAGAGTCATGACATCACATGTCCAGCACGCCTACTTAGTACCTACTGTCTCTGAAGTAAAACGTAGGTTATAAAACCCCTGGTACAGGATACCTTATAGTGAAGGGAGAGTCATGACATCACATGTCCAGCACGCCTACTTAGTACCTACTGTCTCTGAAGTAAAACGTAGGTTATAAAACCCCTGGTACAGGATACCTTATAGTGAAGGGAGAGTCATGACATCACATGTCCAGCACGCCTACTTAGTACCTACTGTCTCTGAAGTAAAACGTAGGTTATAAAACCACCTGGTACAGGATACCTTATAGTGAAGGGAGAGTCATGACATCACATGTCCAGCACGCCTACTTAGTACCTACTGTCTCTGAAGTAAAACGTAGGTTATAAAACCCCTGGTACAGGATACCTTATAGTGAAGGGAGAGCTTTGACATCAGGTGTCCAGAACGCCTACTTAGTACCTACTGTCTCTGAAGTAAAACGTAGGTTATAAAACCCCTGGTACAGGATATCTTATCGTGCAAGGAGAGTCATGACATCAGGTGTCCAGCACGCCTACTTAGTACCTACTGTCTCTGAAGTAAAACGTAGGTTATAAAACCCCTGGTACAGGATACCTTATAGTGAAGGGAGAGTCATGACATCACATGTCCAGCACGCCTACTTAGTACCTACTGTCTCTGAAGTAAAACGTAGGTTATAAAACCCCTGGTACAGGATACCTTATAGTGAAGGGAGAGTCATGACATCACATGTCCAGCACGCCTACTTAGTACCTACTGTCTCTGAAGTAAAACGTAGGTTATAAAACCACCTGGTACAGGATACCTTATAGTGAAGGGAGAGTCATGACATCACATGTCCAGCACGCCTACTTAGTACCTACTGTCTCTGAAGTAAAACGTAGGTTATAAAACCCCTGGTACAGGATACCTTATAGTGAAGGGAGAGCTTTGACATCAGGTGTCCAGCACGCCTACTTAGTTCCTACTGTCTCTGAAGTAAAACGTAGGTTATAAAACCCCTGGTACAGGATATCATATCGTGCAAGGAGAGTCATGACATCACATGTCCAGCACGCCTACTTAGTTCCTACTGTCTCTGAAGTAAAACGTAAGATATAAAACCACCTGGTACAGGATACCATATGGTGCAAGGAGAGTCATGACATCACATGTCCAAAACGCCTACTTAGTTCCTACTATCTCTGTAGTAGACCGTAGGATATAAAAGCCCCTGGTAGAGGATACCTTATGGTGAAGGGAGAGCTTTGACATCAGGTGTCCAGAACGCCTACATAGTTCCTACTGTCTCTGAAGTAAAACGTAGGTTATAAAACCCCTGGTACAGGATACCATATGGTGCAAGGAGAGTCATGACATCACATGTCCAAAACGCCTACTTAGTTCCTACTATCTCTGTAGTAGACCGTAGGATATAAAAGCCCCTGGTAGAGGATACCTTATAGTGCAAGGAGAGTCATGACATCACATGTCCAGCACGCCTACTTAGTTCCTACTGTCTCTGAAGTAAAACGTAAGATATAAAACCACCTGGTACAGGATACCATATGGTGCAAGGAGAGTCATGACATCACATGTCCAAAACGCCTACTTAGTTCCTACTGTCTCTGAAGTAAAACGTAAGATATAAAACCACCTGGTACAGGATACCATATGGTGCAAGGAGAGTCATGACATCACATGTCCAGCACGCCTACTTAGTTCCTACTGTCTCTGAAGTAAAACGTAAGATATAAAACCACCTGGTACAGGATACCATATGGTGCAAGGAGAGTCATGACATCACATGTCCAAAACGCCTACTTAGTTCCTACTATCTCTGTAGTAGACCGTAGGATATAAAAGCCCCTGGTAGAGGATACCTTATAGTGAAGGGAGAGCTTTGACATCAGGTGTCCAGAACGCCTACATAGTTCCTACTGTCTCTGAAGTAAAACGTAGGTTATAAAACCCCTGGTACAGGATATCATATCGTGCAAGGAGAGTCATGACATCACATGTCCAGCACGCCTACTTAGTTCCTACTGTCTCTGAAGTAAAACGTAAGATATAAAACCACCTGGTACAGGATACCATATGGTGCAAGGAGAGTCATGACATCACATGTCCAAAACGCCTACTTAGTTCCTACTATCTCTGTAGTAGACCGTAGGATATAAAAGCCCCTGGTAGAGGATACCTTATGGTGAAGGGAGAGCTTTGACATCAGGTGTCCAGAACGCCTACATAGTTCCTACTGCCTCTGAAGTAGAATGTAGGATATAAAACCCCATGGTACAGGATACCTTATGGTGCAGGGAGAGCCTTGACATCACGTATCCAAAAAGCCTACTTAGTTCCTACTATCTCTGTAGTAGACCGTGGGATATAAAAGCCCCTGGTACAGGATATCTTATGGTGCAGGGAGAGCTTTGAAATTACGTGTCTAGCACGCCTACTTAGTTCCCACTGTCTCTGAAGTAGACCGTGAGATATAAAACCCCCTGCTACAGGATACCTTATGGTGCAGGGAGAACCAAGACACAACGTGTCCAGGTCATCTACTTAGTTCCTATTGCCTCTGAAGTGGACCGTAGGATATAATATCCCCTTCTACAGGATACTTTAGGGTGCAGGGAGAACCAAGACACTATGTGTCCGGCACGCCTACTTAGTTCCTACTGTCTCTGAAGTAGACCGTGAGATATAAAACCCCCTGCTACAGGATACCTTATGGTGCAGGGAGAACCAAGACACAACGTGTCCAGGTCATCTACTTAGTTCCTATTGCCTCTGAAGTGGACCGTAGGATATAATATCCCCTTCTACAGGATACTTTAGGGTGCAGGGAGAACCAAGACACTATGTGTCCGGCACGCCTACTTAGTTCCTACTGTCTCTGAAGTAGACCGTGAGATATAAAACCCCCTGCTACAGGATACCTTATGGTGCAGGGAGAACCAAGACACAACGTGTCCAGGTCATCTACTTAGTTCCTATTGCCTCTGAAGTGGACCGTAGGATATAATATCCCCTTCTACAGGATACTTTAGGGTGCAGGGAGAACCAAGACACTATGTGTCCAGAGCGAATACTTAGTTATTACTGTCTCTGAAGTGGAACGTAGGATATAAAACCCCCTGGTACAGGATACCCTATGGTGCAGGGAGAACCAAGACACAACATGTCCAGAACGCCTACTTAGTTCCTATTGCCTCTGAAGTGGACCGTAGGATATAATATCCCCTTCTACAGGATACTTTAGGGTGCAGGGAGAACCAAGACACTATGTGTCCAGAGCGAATACTTAGTTATTACTGTCTCTGAAGTGGAACGTTGGATATAAAACCCCCTGGTACAGGATACCCTATGGTGCAGGGAGAACCAAGACACAACATGTCCAGAACGCCTACTTAGTTCCTATTGCCTCTGAAGTGGACCGTAGGATATAATATCCCCTTCTACAGGATACTTTAGGGTGCAGGGAGAACCAAGACACTATGTGTCCAAAGCGAATACTTAGTTATTACTGTCTCTGAAGTGGAACGTAGGATATAAAAGCCCCTGTACAGGATACCTTATGGTGCAGGGAGAGTCATGACATCACATGCCCAGCACGCCTACTTAGTTCCCACTGTCTCTGAAGTAGACCGTGAGATATAAAACCCCCTGCTACAGGATACCTTATGGTGCAGGGAGAACCAAGACACAACGTGTCCAGGTCATCTACTTAGTTCCTATTGCCTCTGAAGTGGACCGTAGGATATAATATCCCCTTCTACAGGATACTTTAGGGTGCAAGGAGAGCCAAGACACCACGTGTCCAGGTCATCTACTTAGTTCCTATTGCCTCTGAAGTGGACCGTAGGATATAATATCCCCTTCTACAGGATACTTTAGGGTGCAGGGAGAACCAAGACACAACGTGTCCAGGTCATCTACTTAGTTCCTATTGCCTCTGAAGTGGACCGTAGGATATAATATCCCCTTCTACAGGATACTTTAGGGTGCAGGGAGAACCAAGACACTATGTGTCCAGAGCGAATACTTAGTTATTACTGTCTCTGAAGTGGAACGTAGGATATAAAACCCCCTGGTACAGGATACCTTATGGTGCAGGGAGAACCAAGACACAACATGTCCAGAACGCCTACTTAGTTCCTACTGTCTCTAAAGTAGACTCTAGGATATAACCCCCTGGTACAGGATACCTTATGGTGTAGGGCTAGCCAAGAAACCACGTGTCCGGCACGCCTACTTAGTTCCTACTGTCTCTGATGAAGACCGTAGGATATAAAACCTCCTTCTTTAGGATACCTTATGGTGCAGGGAGAGCTTTGACAACACGTGTCTTAGCACGCGTACTTAGTTCCCACTGTCTCTGAAGTAGTCCGTAGGATATAAAACCCCCTGCTACAGGATACCTTATGCTACAGGGAGAGCCTTGATATTACGTTTCCAGAAAGCCTACGTTGTTCCCACTGTCTCTGAAGTAGACCGTAGGATATAAAACCCCCTGCTTTAGGATACCTTATGGTGCAGGGAGAACTTTAACATCACGTGTCCAGAACGCCTACGTAGTTCCCACTGTCTCTGAAGAAGACCGTAGGATATAAAACCTCCTGCTTTAGGATACCTTATGGTGTAGGGCTAGCCAAGAAAACACGTTTCCGGCACGCCTACTTAGTTCCTACTGTCTCTGAAGAAGACCGTAGGATATAAAAGCCCCTTGTACAGCATACGTTATGCTGCAGCGAGAGCTTTGACATCACGTGTCCAGATCACCTACATAGTTCCCACTGTCTCTGAAGAAGACCGTAGGATATAAAACCTCCTGCTTTAGGATACCTTATGGTGTAGGGCTAGCCAAGAAAACACGTGTCCGGCACGCCTACTTAGTTCCTACTGTCTCTGAAGAAGACCGTAGGATATAAAACCTCCTGCTTTAGGATACCTTATGGTGTAGGGCTAGCCAAGAAAACACGTGTCCGGCACGCCTACTTAGTTCCTACTGTCTCTGAAGAAGACCGTAGGCTATAAAACCTCCAGCTTTAGGATACCTTATGGTGTAGGGCTAGCCAAGAAAACACGTGTCCGGCACGCCTACTTAGTTCCTACTGTCTCTGAAGAAGACCGTAGGATATAAAACCTCCAGCTTTAGGATACCTTATGGTGTAGGGCTAGCCAAGAAAACACGTGTCCGGCACGCCTACTTAGTTCCTACTGTCTCTGAAGAAGACCGTAGGATATAAAACCTCCTGCTTTAGGATACCTTAAGGTGTAGGGCTAGCCAAGAAAACACGTGTCCGGCACGCCTACTTAGTTCCTACTGTCTCTAAAGAAGACCGTAGGATATAAAAGCCCCTTGTACAGCATACGTTATGCTGCAGCGAGAGCTTTGACATCACGTGTCCAGATCACCTACTTAGTTCCCACTGTCTCTGAAGAAGACCGTAGGATATAAAACCTCCAGCTTTAGGATACCTTATGGTGTAGGGCTAGCCAAGAAAACACGTGTCCGGCACGCCTACTTAGTTCCTACTGTCTCTGAAGAAGACCGTAGGATATAAAACCTCCTGCTTTAGGATACCTTAAGGTGTAGGGCTAGCCAAGAAAACACGTGTCCGGCACGCCTACTTAGTTCCTACTGTCTCTGAAGAAGACCGTAGGATATAAAAGCCCCTTGTACAGCATACGTTATGCTGCAGCGAGAGCTTTGACATCACGTGTCCAGATCACCTACTTATTTCCCACTGTCTCTGAAGAAGACCGTAGGATATAAAACCTCCTGCTTTAGGATACCTTATGGTGTAGGGCTAGCCAAGAAAACACGTGTCCGGCACGCCTACTTAGTTCCTACTGTCTCTGAGGAAGACCGTAGGATATAAAACCTCCAGCTTTAGGATACCTTATGGTGTAGGGCTAGCCAAGAAAACACGTGTCCGGCACGCCTACTTAGTTCCTACTGTCTCTGAAGAAGACCGTAGGATATAAAAGCCCCTTGTACAGCATACGTTATGCTGCAGCGAGAGCTTTGACATCACGTGTCCAGATCACCTACTTATTTCCCACTGTCTCTGAAGAAGACCGTAGGATATAAAACCTCCTGCTTTAGGATACCTTATGGTGTAGGGCTAGCCAAGAAAACACGTGTCCGGCACGCCTACTTAGTTCCTACTGTCTCTGAGGAAGACCGTAGGATATAAAACCTCCAGCTTTAGGATACCTTATGGTGTAGGGCTAGCCAAGAAAACACGTGTCCGGCACGCCTACTTAGTTCCTACTGTCTCTGAAGAAGACCGTAGGATATAAAACCTCCTGCTTTAGGATACCTTAAGGTGTAGGGCTAGCCAAGAAAACACGTGTCCGGCACGCCTACTTAGTTCCTACTGTCTCTGAAGAAGACCGTAGGATATAAAAGCCCCTTGTACAGCATACGTTATGCTGCAGCGAGAGCTTTGACATCACGTGTCCAGATCACCTACTTAGTTCCTACTGTCTCTGAAGAAGACCGTAGGATATAAAACCTCCTGCTTTAGGATACCTTATGGTGTAGGGCTAGCCAAGAAAACACGTGTCCGGCACGCCTACTTAGTTCCTACTGTCTCTGAAGAAGACCGTAGGATATAAAAGCCCCTTGTACAGCATACGTTATGCTGCAGCGAGAGCTTTGACATCACGTGTCCAGATCACCTACTTAGTTCCCACTGTCTCTGAAGAAGACCGTAGGATATAAAAGCCCCTTGTACAGCATACGTTATGCTGCAGCGAGAGCTTTGACATCACGTGTCCAGATCACCTACTTAGTTCCCACTGTCTCTGAAGAAGACCGTAGGATATAAAACCTCCTGCTTTAGGATACCTTATGGTGTAGGGCTAGCCAAGAAAACACGTGTCCGGCACGCCTACTTAGTTCCTACTGTCTCTGAAGAAGACCGTAGGATATAAAAGCCCCTTGTACAGCATACGTTATGCTGCAGCGAGAGCTTTGACATCACGTGTCCAGATCACCTACTTAGTTCCCACTGTCTCTGAAGAAGACCGTAGGATATAAAACCTCCTGCTTTAGGATACCTTATGGTGTAGGGCTAGCCAAGAAAACACGTGTCCGGCACGCCTACGTAGTTCCTACTGTCTCTGAAGAAGACCGTAGGATATAAAACCTCCTGCTTTAGGATACCTTATGGTGTAGGGCTAGCCAAGAAAACACGTGTCCGGCACGCCTACTTAGTTCCTACTGTCTCTGAAGAAGACCGTAGGATATAAAACATCCTGCTTTAGGATATCTTATGGTGTAGGGCTAGCCAAGAAAACACGTGTCCGGCACGCCTACTTAGTTCCTACTGCCTCTGAAGAAGACCGTAGGATATAAAAGCCCCTTGTACAGCATACGTTATGCTGCAGCGAGAGCTTTGACATCACGTGTCCAGATCACCTACTTAGTTCCTACTGTCTCTGAAGAAGACCGTAGGATATAAAACCTCCTGCTTTAGGATACCTTATGGTGTAGGGCTAGCCAAGAAAACACGTGTCCGGCACGCCTACTTAGTTCCTACTGTCTCTGAAGAAGACCGTAGGATATAAAACCTCCTGCTTTAGGATACCTTATGGTGTAGGGCTAGCCAAGAAAACACGTGTCCGGCACGCCTACTTAGTTCCTACTGCCTCTGAAGTAGAATGTAGGATATAAAACCCCATGGTACAGGATACCTTATGGTGCAGGGAGAGCCTTGACATCACGTGTCCAAAAAGCCTACTTAGTTCCTACTATCTCTGTAGTAGACCGTAGGATATAAAAGCCCCTGGTACAGGATATCTTATGGTGCAGGGAGAGCTTTGAAATCACGTGTCTAGCACGCCTACTTAGTTCCCACTGTCTCTGAAGTGGAATGTAGGATATAAAACCCCCTGCTACAGGATACCTTATGGTGCAGGGAGAACCAAGACACAACGTGTCCAGGTCATCTACTTAGTTCCTATTGCCTCTGAAGTGGACCGTAGGATATAATATTCCCTTCTACAGGATACTTTAGGGTGCAGGGAGAACCAAGACACTATGTGTCCAGAGCGAATACTTAGTTATTACTGTCTCTGAAGTGGAACGTAGGATATAAAACCCCCTGGTACAGGATACCCTATGGTGCAGGGAGAACCAAGACACAACATGTCCAGAACGCCTACTTAGTTCCTACTGTCTCTAAAGTAGACTCTAGGATATAACCCCCTGGTACAGGATACCTTATGGTGCAGGGAGAGCCTTGATATTACGTTTCCAGAACGCCTACTTAGTTCCCATTGTCTCTGAAGTAGACCGTAGGATATAAAACCCCCCTGGTACAGGATACTTTATGCTGCAGGGAGAGCTTTAACATCACGTGTCCAGAACGCCTACTTAGTTCCCACTGTCTCTGAAGTAGACCGTAGGATATTAAACCCCCTGGTACAGGATACATTATGCTACAGGGAGAGCTTTAACATCACGTGTCCAGAACGCCTACTTAGTTCCCACTGTCTCTGAAGTAGACCGTAGGATATTAAACCCCCTGGTACAGGATACTTTATGCTGCAGGGAGAGCTTTAACATCACGTGTCCAGAACGCCTACTTAGTTCCCACTGTCTCTGAAGTAGACCGTAGGATTTTAAACCCCCTGGTACAGGATACCTTATGCTGCAGCGAGAGCTTTGACATCACGTGTCCAGAACGCCTACTTAGTTCCCACTGTCTCTGAAGTAGACCGTAGGATATTAAACCCCCTGGTACAGGATACTTTATGCTACAGGGAGAGCTTTAACATCACGTGTCCAGAAAGCCTACTTAGTTCCCACTGTCTCTGAAGTAGACCGTAGGATATTAAACCCCCTGGTACAGGATACCTTATGCTACAGGGAGAGCTTTAACATCACGTGTCCAGAACGCCTACTTAGTTCCCACTGTCTCTGAAGTAGACCGTAGGATATAAAACCCCCTGGTACAGGATACTTTATGCTACAGGGAGAGCTTTAACATCACGTGTCCAGAACGCCTACTTAGTTCCCACTGTCTCTGAAGTAGACCGTAGGATATAAAACCCCCTGGTACAGGATACTTTATGCTACAGGGAGAGCTTTAACATCACGTGTCCAGAACGCCTACTTAGTTCCCACTGTCTCTGAAGTAGACCGTAGGATATAAAACCCCTCTGGTACAGGATACTTTATGCTGCAGGGAGAGCTTTAACATCACGTGTCCAGAACGCCTACTTAGTTCCCACTGTCTCTGAAGTAGACCGTAGGATATAAAACCCCCTGGTACAGGATACTTTATGCTGCAGGGAGAGCTTTAACATCACGTGTCCAGAACGCCTACTTAGTTCCCACTGTCTCTGAAGTAGACCGTAGGATATTAAACCCCCTGGTACAGGATACCTTATGCTACAGGGAGAGCTTTAACATCACGTGTCCAGAACGCCTACTTAGTTCCCACTGTCTCTGAAGTAGACCGTAGGATATTAAACCCCCTGGTACAGGATACTTTATGCTGCAGGGAGAGCTTTAACATCACGTGTCCAGAACGCCTACTTAGTTCCCACTGTCTCTGAAGTAGACCGTAGGATATTAAACCCCCTGGTACAGGATACCTTATGCTACAGGGAGAGCTTTAACATCACGTGTCCAGAACGCCTACTTAGTTCCCACTGTCTCTGAAGTAGACCGTAGGATATTAAACCCCCTGGTACAGGATACTTTATGCTGCAGGGAGAGCTTTAACATCACGTGTCCAGAACGCCTACTTAGTTCCCACTGTCTCTGAAGTAGACCGTAGGATTTTAAACCCCCTGGTACAGGATACCTTATGCTGCAGCGAGAGCTTTGACATCACGTGTCCAGAACGCCTACTTAGTTCCCACTGTCTCTGAAGTAGACCGTAGGATATTAAACCCCCTGGTACAGGATACTTTATGCTACAGGGAGAGCTTTAACATCACGTGTCCAGAAAGCCTACTTAGTTCCCACTGTCTCTGAAGTAGACCGTAGGATATTAAACCCCCTGGTACAGGATACCTTATGCTACAGGGAGAGCTTTAACATCACGTGTCCAGAACGCCTACTTAGTTCCCACTGTCTCTGAAGTAGACCGTAGGATATAAAACCCCCTGGTACAGGATACTTTATGCTACAGGGAGAGCTTTAACATCACGTGTCCAGAACGCCTACTTAGTTCCCACTGTCTCTGAAGTAGACCGTAGGATATAAAACCCCCTGGTACAGGATACTTTATGCTACAGGGAGAGCTTTAACATCACGTGTCCAGAACGCCTACTTAGTTCCCACTGTCTCTGAAGTAGACCGTAGGATATAAAACCCCTCTGGTACAGGATACTTTATGCTGCAGGGAGAGCTTTAACATCACGTGTCCAGAACGCCTACTTAGTTCCCACTGTCTCTGAAGTAGACCGTAGGATATAAAACCCCCTGGTACAGGATACTTTATGCTGCAGGGAGAGCTTTAACATCACGTGTCCAGAACGCCTACTTAGTTCCTACTGTCTCTGAAGTAGAACGAAGGATATAAAACCCCTGGTACAGGATACCTTATGGTGCAGGGAGAGCTTTAACATCACGTGTCCAGAACGCCTACGTAGTTCCTAGTCTTTTGGAAGTAGACCGTAGGATATTAAACCCCCTGGTACAGGATACCTTATGGTGCAGGGAGAGCTTTAACATCACGTGTCCAGAACGCCTACGTAGTTCCTACTGTCTCTGAAGTAGAACGAAGGATATAAAACCCCTGGTACAGGATACCTTATGGTGCAGGGAGAGCTTTAACATCACGTGTCCAGAACGCCTACGTAGTTCCTAGTCTTTTGGAAGTAGACCGTAGGATATTAAACCCCCTGGTACAGGATACCTTATGGTGCAGGGAGAGCTTTAACATCACGTGTCCAGAACGCCTACGTAGTTCCTAGTCTTTTGGAAGTAGACCGTAGGATATTAAACCCCCTGGTACAGGATACCTTATGGTGCAGGGAGAGCTTTAACATCACGTGTCCAGAACGCCTACGTAGTTCCTAGTCTTTTGGAAGTAGACCGTAGGATATTAAACCCCCTGGTACAGGATACCTTATGGTGCAGGGAGAGCTTTAACATCACGTGTCCAGAACGCCTACGTAGTTCCTACTGTCTCTGAAGTAGAACGAAGGATATAAAACCCCTGGTACAGGATACCTTATGGTGCAGGGAGAGCTTTAACATCACGTGTCCAGAACGCCTACGTAGTTCCTAGTCTTTTGGAAGTAGACCGTAGGATATTAAACCCCCTGGTACAGGATACCTTATGGTGCAGGGAGAGCTTTAACATCACGTGTCCAGAACGCCTACGTAGTTCCTAGTCTTTTGGAAGTAGACCGTAGGATATTAAACCCCCTGGTACAGGATACCTTATGGTGCAGGGAGAGCTTTAACATCACGTGTCCAGAACGCCTACGTAGTTCCTACTGTCTCTGAAGTAGAACGAAGGATATAAAACCCCTGGTACAGGATACCTTATGGTGCAGGGAGAGCTTTAACATCACGTGTCCAGAACGCCTACGTAGTTCCTAGTCTTTTGGAAGTAGACCGTAGGATATTAAACCCCCTGGTACAGGATACCTTATGGTGCAGGGAGAGCTTTAACATCACGTGTCCAGAACGCCTACGTAGTTCCTACTGTCTCTGAAGTAGAACGAAGGATATAAAACCCCTGGTACAGGATACCTTATGGTGCAGGGAGAGCTTTAACATCACGTGTCCAGAACGCCTACGTAGTTCCTAGTCTTTTGGAAGTAGACCGTAGGATATTAAACCCCCTGGTATAGGATACCTTATGGTGCAGGGAGAGCTTTAACATCACGTGTCCAGAACGCCTACGTAGTTCCTAGTCTTTTGGAAGTAGACCGTAGGATATTAAACCCCCTGGTACAGGATACCTTATGCTACAGGGAGAGCTTTAACATCACGTGTCCAGAACGCCTACGTAGTTCCTAGTCTTTTGGAAGTAGACCGTAGGATATTAAATCCCCTGGTACAGTATACTTTATGCTGCAGCGAGAGCTTTGACATCAAGTGTCCAGATCGCTTTCTTAATTCCTACTGTCTTTGAAGTAGACCGTTTTCAGTGTTGAGGCCATTGTAAAATAAAGGTCGATAAATGTTAGTAAAGTGACTGGGCTAAGCAATGGATGGAGTAATGTCCTGGTACTGGGAAAGTCGTGTGCACTCAATCGCTCAAACGAAGGGCAGACTTGCTGTTCGGAGATAAGAGAGGGAGATGTTTTATGGTCATTCGATTGCTCGATTTCAAACTTCAAATAGACCTCCATCGCTTAACTGTGAAATCATTTAATACTCGTGAAGTAGCTTGGTGCATTGTGTCCGGCAGCTGATTGAATTGACACGTCAATATTTATGCAAAGCTTTCAGTCAAGCTCTTCAATATTTCCTATTATTATAATTAACCACTGTGTGTTATGCACGGATACAGTTCTGTGTTGTAAAGTGCATTACAGTGTTGCCATATTGCCAATGACTGAATAAATCACAACGCATCAAGCAGTGTAATTACAGGATGTCACGTGATCCTGGCAAAGGTATTAGTGCTGTGTTTGATCTGCATTTGACAAAGCAAACACCCGACTTTGGCCGTGTCGTTACGATTTCAATTAGCTTTCAGCTTTAGTTACTCTGAGCTAATCTTTGTGCCGTAATGGACCCTTTTAAATACATTTATGTACTTAATTTTAAAAATCAGGTTGCGTTGAAGTCCCTTCAGTGATGTACGTATGCCTAATGAAGTGTGAATCCATTATACACAAAATATAGTTTGGACAATTGAATTCATGGATAGTTCGTCGTGCAAGTTACAGTATTAAATCATGATTATAAAGCATAAAAAACACTCAGGTGGGTAAAAACCTAACTGTGGATAGCTCTCGAAAGGTATCTGCCTATGGGTAACTGCCTGTGGGTAACTGCCAATAGGAAACTGCCTGTGGGTAACTACCTATGGGTATCTGCTTATAGGTAACAGAATGAATGTTATATTTGAGAGTAACTCCGTATGGGTAGCTGCCTGTGGGTTACTCCATGTAGGTTACTGCTTGTGGGTAACTCCGTATAAGTAACTCCCTGTGGGTTACTGCTTGTGGGTAACTCCGTATAAGTAACTGCTTGTGGGTAACTCCCTGTGGGTTACTGCTTGTGGGTAACTCCGTATGAGTAACTCCCTGTGGAATACTGCTTGTGGGTAACTCCGTATGAGTAACTGCCTGTGGCTTACTGCTTGTGGGTAACTCCGTATGAGTAAGTGCTTGTGGGTAACTCCCTGTGGGTTACTGCTTGTGGGTAACTCCGTATGAGTAACTCCCTGTGGAATACTGCTTGTGGGTAACTCCGTATGAGTAAGTGCTTGTGGGTAACTCCCTGTGGATTACTGCTTGTGGGTAACTCCCTGTGGGTTACTGCTTGTGGGTAACTCCGTATGAGTAACTCCCTGTGGAATACTGCTTGTGGGTAACTCCGTATGAGTAAGTGCTTGTGGGTAACTCCCTGTGGATTACTGCTTGTGGGTAACTCCCTGTGGGTTACTGCTTGTGGGTAACTCCGTATGAGTAACTCCCTGTGGAATACTGCTTGTGGGTAACTCCGTATGAGTAAGTGCTTGTGGGTAACTCCCTGTGGATTACTGCTTGTGGGTAACTCCCTGTGGGTTACTGCTTGTGGGTAACTCCGTATGAGTAACTCCCTGTGGAATACTGCTTGTGGGTAACTCCGTATGAGTAAGTGCTTGTGGGTAACTCCCTGTGGATTACTGCTTGTGGGTAACTCCCTGTGGGTTACTGCTTGTGGGTAACTCCGTATGAGTAACTCCCTGTGGAATACTGCTTGTGGGTAACTCCCTGTGGATTACTGCTTGTGGGTAACTCCCTGTGGGTTACTGCTTGTGGGTAACTCCGTATGAGTAACTCCCTGTGGGTTACTGCTTGTGGGTAACTCCCTGTGGGTTACTGCTTGTGGGTAACTCCGTATGAGTAACTCCCTGTGGAATACTGTTTGTGGGTAACTCCGTATGAGTAAGTGCTTGTGGGTAACTCCCTGTGGATTACTGCTTGTGGGTAACTCCGTATGAGTAACTCCCTGTGGATTACTGCTTGTGGGTAACTCCCTGTGGGTTACTGCTTGTGGGTAACTCCGTATGAGTAACTCCCTGTGGAATACTGCTTGTGGGTAACTCCGTATGAGTAAGTGCTTGTGGGTAACTCCCTGTGGATTACTGCTTGTGGGTAACTCCCTGTGGAATACTGCTTGTGGGTAAATCCGTATGAGTAACTCACTCCCTGTGGGTTACTGCTTGTGGGTAACTCCGTATGAGTAAGTGCTTGTGGGTAACTCCGTATGAGTAACTAACTCCCTGTGGGTTACTGCTTGTGGGTAACTCCGTATGAGTAACTCCCTGTGGAATACTGCTTGTGGGTAACTCCGTATGAGTAAGTGCTTGTGGGTAACTCCCTGTGGATTACTGCTTGTGGGTAACTCCCTGTGGGTTACTGCTTGTGGGTAACTCCGTATGAGTAACTCCCTGTGGAATACTGCTTGTGGGTAACTCCGTATGAGTAAGTGCTTGTGGGTAACTCCCTGTGGATTACTGCTTGTGGGTAACTCCCTGTGGGTTACTGCTTGTGGGTAACTCCGTATGAGTAACTCCCTGTGGGTTACTGCTTGTGGGTAACTCCCTGTGGGTTACTGCTTGTGGGTAACTCCGTATGAGTAACTCCCTGTGGAATACTGCTTTTGGGTAACTCCGTATGAGTAACTGCTTGTGGGTAACTCCTGTGGGTTACTGCTTGTGGGTAACTCCGTATGAGTAAGTGCTTGTGGGTAACTCCCTGTGGATTACTGCTTGTGGGTAACTCCCTGTGGGTTACTGCTTGTGGGTAACTCCGTATGAGTAACTCCCTGTGGAATACTGCTTGTGGGTAACTCCGTATGAGTAAGTGCTTGTGGGTAACTCCCTGTGGATTACTGCTTGTGGGTAACTCCCTGTGGGTTACTGCTTGTGGGTAACTCCGTATGAGTAACTGCCTGTGGAATACTGCTTGTGGGTAACTCCGTATGAGTAAGTGCTTGTGGGTAACTCCCTGTGGATTATTGCTTGTGGGTAACTCCGGATGAGTAACTCCCTGTGGGTTACTGCTTGTGGGTAACTCCGTATGAGTAAGTGCTTGTGGGTAACTCCCTGTGGATTACTGCTTGTGGGTAACTCCCTGTGGGTTACTGCTTGTGGGTAACTCCCTGTGGGTTACTGCTTGTGGGTAACTCCTTATGAGTAACTCCCTGTGGAATACTGCTTGTGGGTAACTCCGTATGAGTAACTGCTTGTGGGTAACTCCCTGTGGGTTACTGCTTGTGGGTAACTCCGTATGAGTAAGTGCTTGTGGGTAGCTCCCTGTGGATTACTGCTTGTGGGTAACTCCCTGTGGGTTACTGCTTGTGGGTAACTCCGTATGAGTAACTCCCTGTGGAATACTGCTTGTGGGTAACTCCGTATGAGTAAGTGCTTGTTGGTAACTCCCTGTGGATTACTGCTTGTGGGTAACTCCCTGTGGAATACTGCTTGTGGGTAACTCCGTATGAGTAACTCCCTGTGGGTTACTGCTTGTGGGTAACTCCCTGTGGGTTACTGCTTGTGGGTAACTCCGTATGAGTAACTCCCTGTGGAATACTGCTTTTGGGTAACTCCGTATGAGTAACTGCTTGTGGGTAACTCCCTGTGGGTTACTGCTTGTGGGTAACTCCGTATGAGTAAGTGCTTGTGGGTAACTCCCTGTGGATTACTGCTTGTGGGTAACTCCCTGTGGGTTACTGCTTGTGGGTAACTCCGTATGAGTAACTCCCTGTGGAATACTGCTTGTGGGTAACTCCGTATGAGTAAGTGCTTGTGGGTAACTCCCTGTGGATTACTGCTTGTGGGTAACTCCCTGTGGGTTACTGCTTGTGGGTAACTCCGTATGAGTAACTGCCTGTGGAATACTGCTTGTGGGTAACTACGTATGAGTAAGTGCTTGTGGGTAACTCCCTGTGGATTATTGCTTGTGGGTAACTCCGGATGAGTAACTCCCTGTGGGTTACTGCTTGTGAGTAACTCCGTATGAGTAAGTGCTTGTGGGTAACTCCCTGTGGATTACTGCTTGTGGGTAACTCCCTGTGGGTTACTGCTTGTGGGTAACTCCCTGTGGGTTACTGCTTGTGGGTAACTCCGTATGAGTAACTCCCTGTGGAATACTGCTTGTGGGTAACTCCGTATGAGTAACTGCTTGTGGGTAACTCCCTGTGGGTTACTGCTTGTGGGTAACTCCGTATGAGTAAGTGCTTGTGGGTAACTCCCTGTGGATTACTGCTTGTGGGTAACTCCCTGTGAGTTACTGCTTGTGGGTAACTCCGTATGAGTAACTCCCTGTGGAATACTGCTTGTGGGTAACTCCGTATGAGTAAGTGCTTGTGGGTAACTCCCTGTGGATTACTGCTTGTGGGTAACTCCCTGTGGGTTACTGCTTGTGGGTAACTCCGTATGAGTAACTCCCTGTGGGTTACTGCTTGCGGGTAACTCAGTATGAGTAACTGCTTGTGGGTAACTCCGTATGAGTAACTGCCTGTGGAATACTGCTTGTGGGTAACTCCGTATGAGTAACTACCTGTGGGTTACTGCTTGTGGGTAACTCCGTATGAGTAACTGCCTGTGGAATACTGCTTGTGGGTAACTCCGTATGAGTAAGTGCTTGCGGGTAACTCCGTATGAGTAACTGCTTGTGGGTAACTCCGTATGAGTAACTCCCTGTGGGTTACTGCTTGTGGGTAACTCCGTATGAGTAAGTGCTTGTGGGTAACTCCCTGTGGATTACTGCTTGTGGGTAACTCCCTGTGGGTTACTGCTTGTGGGTAACTCCGTATGAGTAACTGCTTGTGGGTAACTCCCTGTGGGTTACTGCTTGTGGGTAACTCCGTATGAGTAACTCCCTGTGGGTTACTGCTTGTGGGTAACTCCCTGTGGGTTACTGCTTGTGGGTAACTCCGTATGAGTAACTCCCTGTGGGTTACTGCTTGTGGGTAACTCCGTATGAGTAAGTGCTTGTGGGTAACTCCCTGTGGATTACTGCTTGTGGGTAACTCCCTGTGGAATACCGCTTGTGGGTAACTCCGTATGAGTAACTGCTTGTGGGTAACTCCCTGTGGGTTACTGCTTGCGGGTAACTCCCTGTGGATTACTGCTTGTGGGTAACTCCCTGTGGGTTACTGCTTGCGGGTAACTCCGTATGAGTAACTGCTTGTGGGTAACTCCGTATGAGTAACTGCCTGTGGAAAACTGCTTGTGGGTAACTCCGTATGAGTAACTCCCTGTGGGTTACTGCTTGTGGGTAACTCCGTATGAGTAACTGCTTGTGGGTAACTCCCTGTGGGTTACTGCTTGCGGGTAACTCCGTATGAGTAACTGACTGTGGCTTACTGCTTGTGGGTAACTCCGTATAAGTAACTGCTTGTGGGTAACTCCCTGTGGGTTACTGCTTGTGGGTAACTCCGTATGAGTAACTGCTTGTGGGTAACTCCCTGTGGGTTACTGCTTGTGGGTAACTCCGTATGAGTAACTGCTTGTGGGTAACTCCCTGTGGGTTACTGCTTGTGGGTAACTCCGTATGAGTAACTCCCTATGGATTACTGCTTGTGGGTAACTCCCTGTGGGTTACTGCTTGTGTGTAACTCCGTATGAGTAACTGCTTGTGGGTAACTCCGTATGAGTAACTGCTTGTGGGTAACTCCCTGTGGGTTACTGCTTGTGTGTAACTCCGTATGAGTAACTGCTTGTGGGTAACTCCGTATGAGTAACTGCTTGTGGGTAACTCCCTGTGGGTTACTGCTTGTGTGTAACTCCGTATGAGTAACTCCCTGTGGGTTACTGCTTGTGTGTAACTCCGTATGAGTAACTGCTTGTGGGTAACTCCCTGTGGGTTACTGCTTGTGGGTAACTCCGTATGAGTAACTCCCTGTGGGTTACTGCTTGTGTGTAACTCCGTATGAGTAACTGCTTGTGGGTAACTCCCTGTGGGTTACTGCTTGTGTGTAACTCCGTATGAGTAACTCCCTGTGGGTTACTGCTTGTGTGTAACTCCGTATGAGTAACTGCTTGTGGGTAACTCCCTGTGGGTTACTGCTTGTGGGTAACTCCGTATGAGTAACTCCCTGTGGGTTACTGCTTGTGTGTAACTCCGTATGAGTAACTGCTTGTGGGTAACTCCGTATGAGTAACTGCTTGTGGGTAACTCGCTGTGGGTTACTGCTTGTGGGTAACTCCCTGTGGATTATTGCTTGTGGGTAACTCCGTATGAGTAACTCCCTGTGGGTTACTGCTTGTGGGTAACTCCGTATGAGTAACTGCTTGTGGGTAACTCCCTGTGGGTTACTGCTTGTGGGTAACTCCGTATGAGTAACTGCTTGTGGGTAACTCCCTGTGGATTATTGCTTGTGGGTAACTCCGTATGAGTAACTCCCTGTGGGTTACTGCTTGTGGGTAACTCCGTATGAGTAACTGCTTGTGGGTAACTCCCTGTGGGTTACTGCTTGTGGGTAACTCCGTATGAGTAACTGCTTGTGGGTAACTCCCTGTGGATTATTGCTTGTGGGTAACTCCGTATGAGTAACTCCCTGTGGGTTACTGCTTGTGGGTAACTCCGTATGAGTAACTGCTTGTGGGTAACTCCCTGTGGGTTACTGCTTGTGGGTAACTCCGTATGAGTAACTGCTTGTGGGTAACTCCCTGTGGGTTACTGCTTGTGGGTAACTCCGTATGAGTAACTGCTTGTGGGTAACTCCCTGTGGATTATTGCTTGTGGGTAACTCCGTATGAGTAACTCCCTGTGGATTACTGCTTGTGGGTATCTCCCTGTGGGTTACTGCTTGTGTGTAACTCCGTATGAGTAACTGCTTGTGGGTAACTCCGTATGAGTTACTGCTTGTGGGTAACTCCCTGTGGATTATTGCTTGTGGGTAACTCCCTGTGGATTACTGCTTGTGGGTAACTCCCTGTGGGTTACTGCTTGTGTGTAACTCCGTATGAGTAACTCCCTGTGGATTACTGCTTGTGGGTAACTCCCTGTGGGTTACTGCTTGTGTGTAACTCCGTATGAGTAACTCCCTGTGGGTTACTGCTTGTGGGTAACTCCGTATGAGTAACTGCTTGTGGGTAACTCCCTGTGGATTACTGCTTGTGGGTAACTCCGTATGAGTAACTCCCTGTGGATTACTGCTTGTGGGTAACTCCGTATGAGTAACTGCTTGTGGGTAACTCCCTGTGGATTACTGCTTGTGGGTAACTCCGTATGAGTAACTGCTTGTGGGTAACTCCCTGTGGATTACTGCTTGTGTGTAACTCCGTATGAGTAACTCCCTGTGGGTTACTGCTTGTGGGTAACTCCGTATGAGTAACTGCTTGTGGGTAACTCGCTGTGGGTTACTGCTTGTGGGTAACTCCCTGTGGATTATTGCTTGTGGGTAACTCCGTATGAGTAACTCCCTGTGGGTTACTGCTTGTGGGTAACTCCGTATGAGTAACTGCTTGTGGGTAACTCCCTGTGGGTTACTGCTTGTGGGTAACTCCGTATGAGTAACTGCTTGTGGGTAACTCCCTGTGGATTATTGCTTGTGGGTAACTCCGTATGAGTAACTCCCTGTGGGTTACTGCTTGTGGGTAACTCCGTATGAGTAACTGCTTGTGGGTAACTCCCTGTGGGTTACTGCTTGTGGGTAACTCCGTATGAGTAACTGCTTGTGGGTAACTCCCTGTGGATTATTGCTTGTGGGTAACTCCGTATGAGTAACTCCCTGTGGGTTACTGCTTGTGGGTAACTCCGTATGAGTAACTGCTTGTGGGTAACTCCCTGTGGGTTACTGCTTGTGGGTAACTCCGTATGAGTAACTGCTTGTGGGTAACTCCCTGTGGGTTACTGCTTGTGGGTAACTCCGTATGAGTAACTGCTTGTGGGTAACTCCCTGTGGATTATTGCTTGTGGGTAACTCCGTATGAGTAACTCCCTGTGGATTACTGCTTGTGGGTATCTCCCTGTGGGTTACTGCTTGTGTGTAACTCCGTATGAGTAACTGCTTGTGGGTAACTCCGTATGAGTTACTGCTTGTGGGTAACTCCCTGTGGATTATTGCTTGTGGGTAACTCCCTGTGGATTACTGCTTGTGGGTAACTCCCTGTGGGTTACTGCTTGTGTGTAACTCCGTATGAGTAACTCCCTGTGGATTACTGCTTGTGGGTAACTCCCTGTGGGTTACTGCTTGTGTGTAACTCCGTATGAGTAACTCCCTGTGGGTTACTGCTTGTGGGTAACTCCGTATGAGTAACTGCTTGTGGGTAACTCCCTGTGGATTACTGCTTGTGGGTAACTCCGTATGAGTAACTCCCTGTGGATTACTGCTTGTGGGTAACTCCGTATGAGTAACTGCTTGTGGGTAACTCCCTGTGGATTACTGCTTGTGGGTAACTCCGTATGAGTAACTGCTTGTGGGTAACTCCCTGTGGATTACTGCTTGTGTGTAACTCCGTATGAGTAACTCCCTGTGGGTTACTGCTTGTGGGTAACTCCGTATGAGTAACTGCTTGTGGGTAACTCCCTGTGGATTACTGCTTGTGGGTAACTCCGTATGAGTAACTCCCTGTGGGTTACTGCTTGTGGGTAACTCCGTATGAGTAACTGCTTGTGGGTAACTCCCTGGGGGTAATTGCCTGACGGTTACCACAGCGTTAGCACAACACTCTGGTATAATCAGGGGGAAATGCTGCAACATTCCTTGCATCGTATCTTTATCGAGTTGTTACTTCTTTGAAGCCACGTCTTCGGTTGTCGCCTTGCTTGAATCCCTTTACTTTCACGATTTCACGCTCCACGGCCTCTCAAACAATTGCACACACTGTCCGCCCTTCTGACAAATTCCTAATTCCACCTGTTACCCTACAAATCCCCTGATTTCTCACAAACAATCTTCTCTTTGTAGTTGGAAGTAGAGCAAATCGTGAAGAGTGTTTCGATTACACTAGAAAAAAGTTCTACAATATTACGTTGGAAACTTATAAGATGTGTTAAACGCAAGCGATGATGTAAATTGCAAACGCGATATATGTGTTGAACGTAAGCGATGATGTAAATTGCAAACGCGATATATGTGTTGAACGCAAGCGATGATGTAAATTGCAAACGCGATATATGTGTTGAACGCAAGCGATGATGTAAATTGCAAACGCGATATATGTGTTGAACGCAAGCGATGATGTGTTGAGGGCATACAAGTGAAATTAGTACACTAATTAGTCCTCCGAAATGATTTGTTAAAGTTACACTAAAAACAGAAACTTTATGAAGAAATACAGCTCTTCACAATCCCAAACTCACGGAGAGTTTTAAAGGTGAATATCGTGAGGTTGTAATGAAAGCCCTCAGAATCACGTCAGGCAGTCGGAGAGTGCCCTTTGGTCCACCCGCAGGCAAGCTATAATGCGACACACGTGACGTTTGTAAGCGAATAACGACAGTCTGATTACATAAACACTTTAATTCACACAATTACACATTCGGCTTGAATGACAACCCATATTGTTGTAAACAAGTGTTTCCGTTTCCCAATTAAACGCTTCAAAAATGTTTTTTTTTTTTTTGCTAAAGGTGAAATTAATTCAACAATCGTAAAAAATATTTGGATTTAAAATTCAGTCAACACAACATTTAATTGAAGGGAAACACACGTTATAGCTGAAAAGTTGAGGCAAGTAGCTTGTCGAACTCCCCGATTGCATTGCCCCCCCCCCCCAAAATAAACTTTGCACGCTCAACTAATATCCGTCAAGTCGTCTATTAGCGTGTAGGCCTTGGTGCACCTGATAAAGTTTACGTTTAAAAATTTATATTTTAAAAAATTTGAAAATACAAAAATCAATATCTCTTTTCTCATCCTGGAATTTGGATAAAAACGGCATCTGTCGTCGTAACGCGTTATCCTTTACGAGTTGGGAGCTACGCGCAGGACTCACGATGACACACTTTAACGCGTACTTCTATATGTACTTTGATTTTGTTTGGTAACTAAAAGGACGTGGACTTGACATTACCACTGAGGTCAAAGGAATAAATTCAGAAATGAGTAGAAAATAAAAACAAATTTAATATTTTTAAAAAATATTAACATTGAGGCAAATTTAAAAATCACCACGTAAAAATTAAAACGTTGAATTCTATTTTTAAAATGTTAAGATATTAGAAAATCGTAAATATGATTTGGAAATTGTCATGTACTTTAAGCGAACCATGTGGCATTACTTATTCACGTCTTCTCCTTTACACACTCACCCCCTACCCCTCCCCGAGTTAAAACTTTACGAAAGCCTCAAACAGCAAACTTAATAAAAAAGCCGATCCCATCTCCATCCCTCATTTATCATTTATAATGCTTTGCCAAGCCCCGAATAAGCTTTACAAGGTCGTCAGATTATCTCGCTCCGCTGTTTACACAAACCAGTTTATTTCTACTCCTGGACTTTAACCAGGTCACTGTAAGGACGCTAATAGTAAAATGACAGGCTAATATGTAAATTTAGTTCTTTCCATGACGTGTTTATTTAAAAAGAAACATATCAAGTTTTAGCATTGCATTCCCGGGAAATTGGTTTATATTTACAGTAAGAGGGTAAAAGATCAAGGAAGAAATGACGTCTAAGGATCCACCTAGAGACATAAAACACTGAATGTGTGCGTTCTTAGAGGTGCAATGGAAAGGAAACCGTGAGTTTTGCTTTAAAAAGTTTCGCTTTTCCTGGAAGTGAAGCGCATCGTAACTCCTCTAAAACTGTTCCAGGTCTCAGCACAAGTATATGTTGTATGTGAATAAACTTAAAACAAACCTCTACCGAACAATTATCCAAATAGTTTTACTCAGAGGGTAACAATTTTTATTGAGTTTTGTTAAATAGATACTATCGACCATATTATTCGATGGAACTTTACCATTAATTTATACTAACTTATAACATTCCAAAAACCAGAACTGGCTTCATAAACGTCTTTTTATCATGAACAATTTCAATTTCGTAACATAATTGTAAATAAAATAAAATTTTGTGCAAGTACCAGTGCGGAGACTGTTAGTTAATACTTCCAGGAGAATCGCAAAATCTACCAGTGTTTTTATTGGAATTAAACTCCTTTTAAGTGTGACCGGGGTTATAGTGGCTCCGTTCCCTGCCGTAATTACTGGTCACGGCTCTAGCAAGCCCTCTCCCGGATCCCTCGCTATGGCACTGGTTAGTGCATACTTCCAGGAGCAACGCATAATCTACCAGTGTTTTTATTGGAATTAAACTCCTTTTAAGTGTGACCGGGGTTATAGTGGCTCCGTTCCCTGCCGTAATTACTGGTCACGGCTCTAGCAAGCCCTCTCCCGGATCCCTCGCTATGGCACTGGTTAGTGCATACTTCCAGGAGCAACGCATAATCTACCAGTGTTTTTATTGGAATTAAACTCCTTTTAAGTGTGACCGGGGTTATAGTGGCTCCGTTCCCTGCCGTAATTACTGGTCACGGCTCTAGCAAGCCCTCTCCCGGATCCCTCGCTATGGCACTGGTTAGTGCATACTTCCAGGAGCAACGCATAATCTACCAGTGTTTTTATTGGAATTACAACCCCCTCTAAATATTACCGGCTACTATAGTTGCTTTGTTCCTGACCCTAATTACTCTAACGTTTACAAAATAATTAACTCACACAACTTAGACACTAGCTAATTAAGCGTGTTTTGTATCAGCTTATATTTAAACAGAATGAGAAGCCATCTTACTTTCAGAATGAAGTTGCGGTGTTTTCATTTACCTGCAACAGAAGAAGTTCCAACTTAGTAAGTAAAATATTTTAAAGTGTGAACTATTATTATCCTATTATAAAAGTGTTGTTAATTATAAAAATATAAACACTGTACAGGACAAAGGAGCAGAACAGGGCATAGTATGCCATAATATCAAAGAAAACAGCTCATGAAATCATCTTGAATAATCATGAATAAAACAAACGCTAACATGAACCTCAGTAAAATGACGGTTTGAAAACGCGTCAGTCAAGTAAGTTATGAGTTTTATTTTGTTTTTCAAATAATTACTTATTTTAAATGTAATACTTTTGTCGTTTATATTCCGCTTCTCACGTCAGTGGGTAACATTCACAAGATGGCGACAGTATTCGCTTGGATTTCGCTATATATATTTAATAAATTAAAAATATTTCAAAAACAGAAATACTTTTAATGAATATATTTATTAATTAGATATTAAAAAGATTTGATAATTATTTTCCTGAAGATGCTGGTACTATTTTATCGGCGAAAAGTTTTGAATAAATATATTCATTAAAAGTATTCTTGTTTTTGAAATATTTTAAATTTATTAACTATATTACAAGAAAACATATCACCATATTTAATATATATATATATATATATATATATATATATATATATATAATAAATACAACTTTTCTAGCGTCGGCTCAGGTTAGTAGCAATACTCTTTTTAATTTGTTTTTTTTTTTTTGGTTACCCAAACCTAAAACATTTCGAGTTTATAAAGTTTCTATGAGTTGTAAAATGAAATTAAATTTGTTCAGTTTCCAAATATTTAATTGTTAGGGGTTTAGATTAAAATTTTAATGTTTGTTCGGTGTCCCTGAGGAATGTCAATATTTTCCTACTTTCTGCAATGTCGATGATGTGTAAGATCGATATAAAGCCATGCGCCGCGAATAATACGTTTAGCCTGACTTACTAAAATCACTTAGCTGTCTTTAGTTTGGTTGGTTAGCGAAATAACTTAATAGCATCAACCCTTAATAACAGAGACACGTATCCACACAAGTAATATATCCAACTATGTAAAATCTACGCATTCGGTAAGATGAATTCCCACTACGCTGGACCCGTTCCATTATCATTTCTCATTCTATTTTCTCCAATCACCATCGCAGACTTACCTCGCGACAATTCTCTCAGGCAGAATGGCGATGGTTTCTATTAACTTAACGTTATACTGCGATGGTTTCAAATTGGTAAAAGGAAAACAACGGGTGATAAGGGCAAACGAAAGGGAATCGCAGGCTTTATAACGGTAAAAACACACTTCAAACCTAAAAACGAGCCTAAGAGTATGTGCCTTCAGTACGTTGCGAAGGGCTAGATGCGTTCTCTCCATTTGCAAAGCTTCCTTTAATCGCTCTAGCCAGAGACACTAGCAATGCGCAGGGTTACTCATTGGTGTTGAGTTTATACTTCGCGGGAAAGACATTGCGCTAGCGCTGACCTCTAGTAGTGATTCCGAGAACTTTTTTAACTACTCTCGTACAAACTAAGTAACATTTGTCAAAAAAGTTTTTTGGAAAAAACTTTATTTATTAAAAGAATTGAAACAAATTTCACGCTCCAGTAAATTGTCCACAAAGGACATTCTTGTAGTTGTGTGAAATGTTCCAAATCTTTTCATTTAGTGGTTATATCAGACACTCTCCAATAACGTAGCCGCGTTGCAAAGAATGTCCATAAATCGCTTTCCTTATAAAAACTTTAATAAAGTATATCTGCGGATAAAGGCGAGGGGATTGAAATAGTTTACAAAGTCGCAGATAAAATTGTCGGACTAAGATAAACCGCAACGCGCGAACGGTTTCAACTTTGCGCTCCGAGTGCAAGAATGATAAATCACAGACGAATGGTGACGATATTAGCTTTCCTGAAAACATCAGTTTGGCAGAAATGCTATAACCGCAACACGACTAGTATCTCAATTAATTTAGTGTCAGACAGGTGAGATAGTATTGAGAACTTAAGCCTCATCGTAAGAAAAATGTAACTTGGACATAAAATTGCCTTACCTATCCCCATTACCTCCTTATATCATTCCTTTAAGGATTGTGAGTGTAGGGGAGGACATAAAATTGCCTTACCTATCCCCATTACCTCCTTATATCATTCATTTAAGGATTGCGAGTGTAGGGGAGGACATAAGATTGCCTTACCTATCCCCATTACCTCCTTATATCATTCCTTTAAGGATTGCGAGTGTAGGGGAGGACATAAAATTGCCTTACCTATCCCCATTACCTCCTTATATCATTCCTTTAAGGATTGTGAGTGTAGGGGAGGACATAAAATTGCCTTACCTATCCCCATTACCTCCTTATATCATTCATTTAAGGATTGCGAGTGTAGGGGAGGACATAAGATTGCCTTACCTATCCCCATTACCTCCTTATATCATTCCTTTAAGGATTGCGAGTGTAGGGGAGGACATAAAATTGCCTTACCTATCCCCATTACCTCCTTATATCATTCCTTTAAGGATTGTGAGTGTAGGGGAGGACATAAAATTGCCTTACCTATCCCCATTACCTCCTTATATCATTCCTTTAAGGATTGTGAGTGTAGGGGAGGACATAAAATTGCCTTACCTATCCCCATTACCTCCTTATATCATTCCTTTAAGGATTGCGAGTGTAGGGGAGGACATAAAATTGCCTTACCTATCCCCATTACCTCCTTATATCATTCCTTTAAGGATTGCGAGTGTAGGGGAGGACATAAAATTGCCTTACCTATCCCCATTACCTCCTTATATCATTCATTTAAGGATTGCGAGTGTAGGGGAGGACATAAAATTGCCTTACCTATCCCCATTACCTCCTTATATCATTCCTTTAAGGATTGCGAGTGTAGGGGAGGACATAAAATTGCCTTACCTATCCCCATTACCTCCTTATATCATTCCTTTAAGGATTGTGAGTGTAGGGGAGGACATAAAATTGCCTTACCTATCCCCATTACCTCCTTATATCATTCCTTTAAGGATTGCGAGTGTAGGGGAGGACATAAAATTGCCTTACCTATCCCCATTACCTCCTTATATCATTCCTTTAAGGATTGCGAGTGTAGGGGAGGACATAAAATTGCCTTACCTATCCCCATTACCTCCTTATATCATTCCTTTAAGGATTGCGAGTGTAGGGGAGGACATAAAATTGCCTTACCTATCCCCATTACCTCCTTATATCATTCCTTTAAGGATTGTGAGTGTAGGGGAGGACATAAAATTGCCTTACCTATCCCCATTACCTCCTTATATCATTCCTTTAAGGATTGTGAGTGTAGGGGAGGACATAAAATTGCCTTACCTATCCCCATTACCTCCTTATATCATTCCTTTAAGGATTGTGAGTGTAGGGGAGGACATAAAATTGCCTTACCTATCCCCATTACCTCCTTATATCATTCCTTTAAGGATTGTGAGTGTAGGGGAGGACATAAAATTGCCTTACCTATCCCCATTACCTCCTTATATCAGTCCTTTAAGGATTGCGAGTGTAGGGGAGGACATAAATTGCCTTACCTATCCCCATTACCTCCTTATATCATTCCTTTAAGGATTGCGAGTGTAGGGGAGGACATAAAATTGCCTTACCTATCCCCATTACCTCCTTATATCATTCCTTTAAGGATTGTGAGTGTAGGGGAGGACATAAAATTGCCTTACCTATCCCCATTACCTCCTTATATCATTCCTTTAAGGATTGTGAGTGTAGGGGAGGACATAAAATTGCCTTACCTATCCCCATTACCTCCTTATATCATTCCTTTAAGGATTGCGAGTGTAGGGGAGGACATAAATTGCCTTACCTATCCCCATTACCTCCTTATATCATTCCTTTAAGGATTCTGAGTGTAGGGGAGGACATAAAATTGCCTTACCTATCCCCATTACCTCCTTATATCATTCCTTTAAGGATTCTGAGTGTAGGGGCGGACATAAAATTGCCTTACCTATCCCCATTACCTCCTTATATCATTCCTTTAAGGATTCTGAGTGTAGGGGAGGACATAAAATTGCCTTACCTATCCCCATTACCTCCTTATATCATTCCTTTAAGGATTCTGAGTGTAGGGGAGGACATAAAATTGCCTTACCTATCCCCATTACCTCCTTATATCATTCCTTTAAGGATTGTGAGTGTAGGGGAGGACATAAAATTGCCTTACCTATCCCCATTACCTCCTTATATCATTCCTTTAAGGATTACGAGTGTAGGGGAGGATATATGGGGAGGGGATAGTGGAGTATCTAACAGTTACACCAACTTGAACATAACACTGACCTAAATATATTAGATGCCGTATAACAATGGGTCAGGTCTTATCTGTATACATTAGTAACATTGGTAGCATAATTTTATCAGACATTGTTCGGTGTAGGTTAACTTTTTGTCTCTGCCTATAATGTCGCAACAAATACACAGGACAGAGTTTAACGCCTTTATGTGACGAGTAGAATTCTCAATTCGCACCAGGATGTTTCATGAATACTTGAACAATCGGGAGGAAGTATGCAGGCAGGTGCGAGGTTAAGAGGTTGCTTCATGCAAAATGCATGGCTTTTAACGGATGAACCATTAGTTTGTTCCACTCAAATGTAGGTTAGAAATCTGAGGAAAGCTAAGTCATTACAAATCTTTGCATAGAAATGTTAAGTCGGTTTGTGTGCGCTCCAAAAACCCAAAACTATCTGCATCGATTGAGCTTCAAATTTGGCGCGTCGCACAGCCCATCTGTCTTCTACTTATTGCCCCGTCAGTAACATGGCCAAGCCCGAGAGAACGATCAGCTGGGTACACCAGCAACCGCGCCATCTGCCTCAAGAGAGAGGACACTCGCCATACTTACGTCAACCACAGTCAGATGTGAAACTTGTTTACTGATGTTTACTGTTTTACTGTTGTATACTGTGATTACTTGTTTATTAACAAAAACATACGTATGTTATGCTTGCATGCATTTCAAAATTTAGCATCGAAACTGAATATCCGCATTATTGGTGTAGTGATCGAGCGGTCTCTTCCATCAGGAGGTTATTCGGCATTGCCAGCACCCAACAGGGCTGCGACGGCTTCATTTTACATGCATCTGCGCCGTGGACAAGGTTACAATGCCAATGATCGAGCGCCCGATTCCACCCCCATGTAGCGCTGGGGAGGTTATTTGGCATTGCCAGCACCCAGCAGAGCATCGACGTCTTCATTTTACGTGTATCTGCGCCATGAACAGGGTTACAATGCCAGTGATCGAGCGGCCCATTCCACCCCCATGTAGCGGTGGGGAGGTTATTTGGCATTGCCAGCACCCAGCAGGGCTGCGACGGCTTCATTTTACTTGTATCTGCGCCGTGAACAAAGTTATAATGCCAGTGATAGAGCGGCCCTTTCCATCAGGGGGTTATTTGGCATTGCCAGCATCCAGCAGGGCTGCGACGGCTTTATTTTACTTGTATCTGCGCCGTGAACAAAGTTAGAATGCCAGTGATCAAGCGGCCCCTTCCACCTAATGCGCTGGGGAGGTTATTTGGCATTGCCGGCACCCAGCAGGGCTACGACGGCTTCATTTTACTTGTATCTGCGCCGTGAACAGGGTTACAATGCCAGTGATCGAGCGGCCCATTCCACCCCCATGTAGCGCTGGGGAGGTTATTTGGCATTGCCAGCACCCAGCAGGGCTGCGACGTCTTCATTTTACGTGTATCTGCGAAATGAACAAAGTTATAATGCCAGTGATCGAGCGGCCCTTTCCATCAGGAGGTTATTTGGCATTGCCAGCACCCAGCAGGGCTGCGACGGCTTCATTTTACTTCTATCTGCGCCGTGAACAAAGTTACAAT
This sequence comes from Prosapia bicincta, assembly GCA_036971475.1. Lineage (NCBI taxonomy): Eukaryota > Metazoa > Arthropoda > Insecta > Hemiptera > Cercopidae > Prosapia > Prosapia bicincta. The sequence goes on along the minus strand of JBAIZL010000005.1, from coordinate 107,842,338 downwards.
GCCAGTGATCGAGCGGCCCCTTCCACCTAATGCGCTAGAGAGGTTATTTGGCATTGCCAGCACCCAGCAGGGCTGCGACGGCTTCATTTTACGTTTATCTGCGCCGTGAACAAAGTTACAATGCCAGTGATAAGCGGCCCCTTCCACCTAATGCGCTGGGGAGGTTATTTGGCATTGCCAGCACCCAGCAGGGCTGCGACGGCTTCATTTTACGTTTATCTGCGCCGTGAACAAAGTTATAATGCCAGTGATCGAGCGGCCCCTTCCACCTAATGCGCTAGAGAGGTTATTTGGCATTGCCAGCACCCAGCAGGGCTGCGACGGCTTCATTTTACTTGTATCTGCGCCGTGAACAAAGTTAGAATGCCAGTGATCAAGCGGCCCCTTCCACCTAATGCGCTGGGGAGGTTATTTGGCATTGCCGGCACCCAGCAGGGCTGCGACGGCTTCATTTTACGTTTATCTGCGCCGTGAACAAAGTTACAATGCCAGTGATCGAGCGGCCCCTTCCACTAGGAGGGTATTTTTTTTGTCATATGTCCAGTCAAGCATCCTTAAATTAACGCGTGCACGTAAGATTAACGCGTGGATCTATGATCGCATAATGCATATTTTCTTCTTGTATACTACTTCTTTTTTACTAGAACGATTCTTAATGTATATTTAACCACGCCCGTGATGGTTCTAACTTTAAACCGCGCCAACAACAGGTTTGACTTTAGATTTTGAGTTTACTCTTGTCTCCGCTAGTATTGTGCCTCAAGTACGAAATTTAATCCGCTTATTTAATAGAACTGCCCGATCTGTCGGAGAAATTCAATCTCATTGCGATCTGCATCCGATCCTTTCAGTTCCTGAAGTGCAAAACCACTTCAAACGCTTCGGCTAAATGGTGGCTAACAATAGGAGTGCGGTGCTCTCACCAGGTTCGGCTCCCGCAAACAATACAACACTTAGAGGAATGTTGAGTGCACTTCTGTGCAGAACGTAAGTTACATCTTTGGGAAAAATATTAAATTAATATTTCGTAATATTATAAACTTTATATATAACAACAATCGTACAGTAACCAATTTGTGCTGAAAAGCGGTAATTATGAGTCAACTGCTGCAAACAATGTATGAGCAAGTATGAGTATGTTCTATAGAGCTTCTTAGGTGTATAACGTTTTGGGAAAGGATCTCGGCGTCAAACTATAAAAAGTGATTTTAGTTGGTCTTATTTTCGGGGCAACATGGTGTTAGAATAAGCTGTCCCCTTCCCTCCCTCTCTCCCGCTCCTCTCTCTCTCTCTCCGTCACACACACACACACACACACACAAACGCAAGTCTATGGGATTAATGAGTGTTCCCATTCGTACGCTATAAACTTGTACGACCTGCAAAGTTGACCATTCTGTCCTAACCCACGTTGCAAATCTTTCTCTCTCTCCGTCACACACATACACACACGCAACTCTATGGGATTAATGAGTGTTCCCATTCGTACGCTATAACCTTGCACGACTCGCAAAGTTGACCATTCTCTCCTAACCCACGTTGCAAATCTTTCTCTCTCTCCGTCACACACATACACACACGCAACTCTATGGGATTAATGAGTGTTCCCATTCGTACGCTATAACCTTGCACGACTCGCAAAGTTGACCATTCTCTCCTAACCCACGTTGCAAATCTTTCTCTCTCTCCGTCACACACATACACACACGCAACTCTATGGGATTAATGAGTGTTCCCATTCGTACGCTATAACCTTGCACGACTCGCAAAGTTGACCATTCTCTCCTAACTCACGTTGCAAATCTTTCTCTCTCTCCGTCACACACATACACACACGCAACTCTATGGGATTAATGAGTGTTCCCATTCGTACGCTATAACCTTGCACGACTCGCAAAGTTGACCATTCTCTCCTAACTCACGTTGCAAATCTTTCTCTCTCTCCGTCACACACATACACACACGCAACTCTATGGGATTAATGAGTGTTCCCATTCGTACGCTATAACCTTGCACGACTCGCAAAGTTGACCATTCTCTCCTAACTCACGTTGCAAATCTTTCTCTCTCTCCGTCACACACATACACACACGCAACTCTATGGGATTAATGAGTGTTCCCATTCGTACGCTATAACCTTGCACGACTCGCAAAGTTGATCATTCTCTCCTAACTCACGTTGCAAATCTTTATACTATTGTTTGCCATTGTTAACATTCTAAATAGCTGTAAGTTTCACCTTCTGTAACATAGGGGAGCACTAGTCTTGACAAATGCGACATTCATATAGATAATTTAACCAAGTGTTATATCAAACCGCACATTCGGCTTAGAACCCAGAGTTACTCCAAGGTTTGCGCAAACCCTACTTGCTATCTGTTCTATTTTGCAATATTTATCTATTCCAGCGGCTATAGAACGCAGATAAATCTCTCGTCGGGCAAGATGGAGGTGGCAAGATGGATGCGTCAATGCTACTCCGGGCGTTGGCAGCGCTTTATTGCTGCCCCACATTAAAGCTTCTGCACTTACATCCTCCCACAAAATAAACTTTTCACAATAGAACAATTAGACCCTGAAAGAATCTCGCACGCTCCACATTAACAGTCACTGGCGACCAGGCTTACCAACCACACACTATGATGTCAGAGTACACCATAGCAAGCGGGGACAAGAGAGTAGAGAAACAGACCCTGTGAAACCGGATGCCACATTAACAGCCACTGGCGACCAGGCTTACCAACCACACACTATGATGTCAGAGTACACCATAGCAAGCGGGGACAAGAGAGTAGAGAAACAGACCCTGTGAAACCAGATGCCACATTAACAGTTACTGGCGACCAGGCTTACCAACCACACACTATGATGTCAGAGTACACCATAGCAAGCGGGGACAAGAGAGTAGAGAAACAGACCCTGTGAAACCAGATGCCACATTAACAGTTACTGGCGACCAGGCTTACCAACCACACACTATGATGTCAGAGTACACCATAGCAAGCGGGGACAAGAGAGTAGAGTAACAGACCCTGTGCAACCGGATGCCACATTAACAGTCACTGGCGACCAGGCTTACCAACCACACACTATGATGTCAGAGTACACCATAGCAAGCGGGGACAAGAGAGTAGAGTAACAGACCCTGTGAAACCGGATGCCACATTAACAGTTACTGGCGACCAGGCTTACCAACCACACACTATGATGTCAGAGTACACCATAGCAAGCGGGGACAAGAGAGTAGAGTAACAGACCCTGTGCAACCGGATGCCACATTAACAGTCACTGGCGACCAGGCTTACCAACCACACACTATGATGTCAGAGTACACCATAGCAAGCGGGGACAAGAGAGTAGAGAAACAAACCCTGTGCAACCGGATGCCACAATAACAGTCACTGGCGACCAGGCTTACCAACCACACACTATGATGTCAGAGTACACCATAGCAAGCGGGGACAAGAGAGTAGAGAAACAAACCCTGTGCAACCGGATGCCACAATAACAGTCACTGGCGACCAGGCTTACCAGTCACACACTATGACGTCAGAGTACACCATAGCAACCGGGGACAAGAGAGTAGAGAAACAGACCCTGTGCAACCGGATGCCACATTAACAGTCACTGGCGACCAGGCTTACCAACCACACATTATGCCGTCAGAGTACACCATATCAACCAGGGACAAGAGAGTAGAGAAACAAACCCTGTACAACCGGATGCCACATTAACAGCCACTGGCGACCAGGCTTACCAACCACACACTATGACGTCAGAGTACACCATAGCAACCGACAAGAGAGTAGAGAAACAGACCCTGATGGAACCGGATGCCACATTAACCATTACGGTATGGCCTAACCAAAACCCAAATTAAGGCGTGCCTGGTGACAGGTGGCAAGATGGATGCGACAATGCGTCGGCCCTTTATTGCAGCCTACATTACTTTCACGATTACCTTCTCTCTCTCTCTCGCTCACACATACACACCCCTTCAGTGCAGACTTGAAACATCTCTTCAAAGAATATAACTTTTAGTGCTAAAAATCACCATCTTTTTAAGGATTTTATTATACTAAAGTCAAAGGGAAAGATTCTCCATAAAAAAAGCAATAAACGATTCTCCATTATGTAACACAAATGTATTCATAGTTCCCATTTAAGCAAAGGATTATAAGTGTTTTACTTCTCTTTATTCCTGAGAGGTATAGGTATATAACTACCTCTTACTTTAACCTCCTCTCTCTCTCTCTCTCTCTCTCTCTCTCTCTCACACACACACACACACACACACACACACACACACACACAGTTGCGTACGTTTTGGCTGGTTGAATTTTGGTCATTTGAAGCCTACCCGAACTATACATACCAAAAAATATCTTATCGTCTTATTTTAATTGGAACACCTCCTATTGTAATACCATTCACGTTATGTATTGAATCAGTAAGTTATTTAAGACTCTGTTGTATATACGGTCTGCATACAGCAGTTTTAGATTACATTAAGTGATAACATATGATTTCATACAACAGCTGTTTTTAAATTTTAACTCATGTTGTAGAACAGCTGTTTCAACACTTGGGTTATGTCACTTTACTTATTGTGCAATGAATTAACAAGTCATTGTTCAGTGTATTTTATCATTATTCATATTCCAATAAATGGTAATTACTTTTGTTTAAATGAAAACGTCGGTTTTAAAAAAACTATTTCAATTAAATTATATCGTTAAATAAAATTTGTATTCAATAAGTTGAATAATTCACTTGCGTCGGCCAAGTTGCATTGACTTTATTAATAGATTGGATTAGAGAGTGTGACATAAAACCTCCTGTTATTCCAATATGGAGACGGACGCGTTCTCATTGGCTCACCTATTCCTCTCCACCTGTTTCACTCTCTGAAGGATAAGATGAAAAAGCTAGCCTTAGTTAAAGTAATGGCAAAGTAGCGCGAGTTGTTACTTGATGACGTATTATCCGTAGTGAAGCATTGTGGCAAGTGGCAGCAGCTGCACGACGCCGCTAAATTCAATATAACATGACGAAGCGGCCTCTTAACCGGTCCTCCAGCGTCCTTAATGTCGTCCTTTTTGAGAAGTGTTTATGGAATTTTATTTCTGTTGCTTCTACGTTTCATGTTGAACCTGAATGGTTACACCCAGTTTTCACTAAGGAGGGTATATTAATAATTCCAACAATTTCCCAAATAAACTTTAAAACCATTAATTTACATAAACTTGTTAAATGAACATAAAAGAAAATATTAATTTATGGAGTATCGATGAAATTCCAAACACTGCAAACTTCGAGATCGGTTTTTATATTGTTAGTTAGAGTTTAAACAAAGTCAAATCGATTTATAAACGCACGCGATTGGTTAAAAGCTATATCGTTTCACCCCTTGAGGAGCAACATCTCCTCAACCGCACACGAGTCTTTAAGCTTAAGCTTGGAGCCCGTATGGGGGGTAGAAGAGAACGTTTGCCGGACGCGTGACGAAGCGAGTTAATATATCAATAAACGCGGGTGCTGAGGACGTCAGGGCACCGGCTTTCGTAATTAATTTCGCCTAATTAGCTGCAAGCCGCAATACATTGTAGCGCCAGCACGTGTCGACACACGGTGTCTTGACGTTGGCTTTACTTTGCTTGCTATTAATGCTGTTTGTCTTTGTAAAGTTACGACAGGAACAAGTCAGTTTAGCAATACCTCAATCGAGAGACTTCCAGTACATTAAGAATCTAATATTATTTTTTTATCAATAATATTCTGGTTCCCCTCTGACAACTGTCGCACTCTGGTACCTCTGTCATGGGTTTTCTCAAGCTCCTCTGCGACACTTGCAATGTTATAAATACAATATAGAAGGCGGTTGCTCCTAAACCACTGCAGCCGAAGGACGACGTCAAAGAATTCCAGAAACAATTCCTATAATTAATGGTCGGAACAGAGTTGGCGGCATATTCATAGCTTTCTTGGCCACAAGGGAAATATGCCGATCCCTGCGACCGATGGACACAAGCGAATAATAGAAGTTCCAACAGAATCTAGCCAATATAGTTAATAATAAAAGTATAGTCATTACAAGACCTTTATCAGATAATTAAACATTTACTGAATGCAAATTGTATTTGTTCTTAGCAAAGTGTAAGGAAGTAGAACTTGTAAAGAAAGTATATAGCTCGTTGTGATTACGTTGGATAAATTTAGGAATTATTGAAGTATATCTGACAAATAATATTAAATAGTAACAATAAAACATAGTAAATTAAAATAAAGCAACATTACGTAAAAATTAAAACAGCTGTTCCAGAACACAACCTGTAATATAAAACCAATTGCTATATTAAATCGTACGTCATCATATAATCCAAGCTAAAATAGTTGTAAACAACTAAATAGACGTGTTGAAACGTGTCGCCAACTTAAGCCTTTAACTTGACTCAAATAAAGATATTCGATTCAAAAATCGTGGATCATTCTGAAATAAATATTATACAAAGAAAAAATCAATTAACAACGCAAGACTGTTCTTTAGACGTGAGTCTAAGTAGGAAGGGTGCAAAAGTTTGTTAAACTTATTTAATACCATTAGGACACAGTGTAGAAAGTTAGGTCTTGGTGAATTATTTAAGATTTGACGCAACACTAAGGTAAAGCCGGATCCGTAGCGCAGAAACTTTTATAACGCTGTTAGCTTTCATTGAATACTGCCTTTAATAATTCCCCAGTGATAATAACGGTTACAGATCTAAAGGTAATTAGCTTACATTGCGCTCTTCGCCTACCAAGCTCATCCCCCCCCCCCGCCCCGGGTAGGTAGGGACAAGTTTGAATATAATCATGCAAAGTCCATTTTATCCATAGTGTGAATTATTTAATACTTTTTGAGAGTCCCCAAAACATTAGGAAATGTACTATTTTATGACAGGATATAAGTGCAGGAGCAGTTTGTACCGGGGCAGCAATAAAGCGCTGGCAACGCCCGGAGTAGCACCGACGCATCCATCTTGCCACCTGTCGCCCGGCGAGAGATTTATCTGCGTTTTATAGCTTCAGAAATGAATAAATATTGCTGAATAGAATATATGTACGCTGAGAAATAACAAATATAAATTATTGTAGAGCATCAGAAGCGTTAAAGTCACGTCGAAAATGTATGCTTCTGGAAATATAAAAGTTAGTTCTGAGAAAGAAATAGTTTGCAGCATTCATCAGGCGATTTCAATGATAGTTTAGGGCCAAAGTTTAGAATTATTTCCGAACTTTATAATATTTTAAGGGGGGGCAGGAGATCGTTCTAAGGAGGATTTACTATGTGGGGAAGGGAAATGCGTTCTGTGAGCAAAGAAAATATGCGAAATCCAGTCAGTGTTGTAGGAGTCGTGACCGGTTCTTTAAACTGGACTAGCCATTGTGTTAACACTGTTATGAGTAAGGACGTGGCTACAAATGGATAATGTATCGGTGACGTTACGTTTAAGGTATAATTTATTTTTTTATGGTTATGTATCGATTTTATTTTGAGGTTTATACTTTTTTTGTTTTAAATTTTGTAATAAACTTACTTTTTTAACGTCCTTTAATTTTGTGTATTTATAGCCTACATGTTGTATGTTTATTTTTGTGCATGATTTACAACTTTGTGTATTTATTTTTAACTATTATCTCCTGTTTTATTAAGATTACCGACATTACGTTTTAAGGAATACTTATTATAAAGTGTAAATTTATTTTTTTTGAAATTTCTTCCTATTAAGAGGAAAGCCTATTTGTTACAGAAATCTTCTATTGCAATGTGTTCTCGTTTAACATGATAATTTTACATACTTTTCAATTTTCCTACTACTTAGAGACATTATTAAATTTTTGGTTCAATACAAAATGAGCTCTTCAGAACAAAAGAAACTCTAGTAAAACAATTATCATAATGGTTTTGTGGTGGAACCGATTGAGTTAAATAACTGATATCTGTGGTTCCGCCTCCGGACGTCTGTTACCGCTCAGTTTATATCGTAAATTTATTTTGTTAGTCAGAATTTGTAAGAGTTGAATGTTTCTGTGCCCTTCTGATTTGCAGCATCGACAATCTCCGGAGATTTGAAAGGTAGGTTGCTAAACGTGGTCACGTATTTCGCGTTTTGCGCTGCCACTGCTGACTTGAATAGCAACTACTGTTTACATTTATTCAATATTTTTATTACACTTTTTAATAAATATTTAGATTTGTATTACGAATGTGGGCAACTAAAAACCTTGTGGGTAAATTGTTTATTGCTATTTGGCTTTTCAATGTTTAAAAAAATGCCTTGCAAAGATTCGAGTTACTTCCCGTTTCAGTGCCAGAACAATGGACGAGTTGTGGTCAACTGTTAAGATGTCCTCTCATTCGATATAGGTTACCTAATGTAATTTCACTTCTTTTCTCATGCTCCTAACATTCTGTCAAGACTGCAAACATGACACAAGTTGGTGGCACAAGGGGTTTCCTAACGTACGACGGTGTACCAGTATCTCAATCAATGCCATGGATTAAGCCACCACTTAATATTCCTCTTGCCACTTACACCACTTGTCCGTTCCTAGTACCAGTGGCGTTAGATGGAGCGTACTAGACAGTTTCGGCATTATACAAGCTTTTAAATTATTATTGAATAGGCCTGCCGTGTATTTAGACTTAACAATATACCATTTCGTATACAATATATTGGCAGGCATGTACGATGTCGCTACAAAAGGCCATCCCTTACGATTTGGTTGATGCATTAGGAGTTGCGCTAGTTCGCCACCATAACCCGAGTTACGTGTCACAAATGGGGCAGAGTTCGCGCCTGGTGACAGGTGGCAAGACGGATGCGACACAGCTCCAGTCCTTTATTGCAACCCTGTATTGCTTTCACCCCGCCCGCCCCACTCACTCTATATACACATTTATCCAGGAGAGGAATAGCTTAGGGGATGACGACAATCAAGTGCTTTGGATGTGTTTCACGACAGAAGAAATGCCTAAAGTCTATAGACTGTTAATGCGATCTGTGTGTTGCCCTCTCTCTCTTATATATACTTATATAAATTTGGAGGAAACAGGCATAACAGCAATTGAAGAAGTACAGTCATAATAGCAATTGAAGGAGGTAATGCATAAAAGCAATTGAAGGAGGGCATACATAACAGCAATTGAAGAAGGGCCTGCATAACAGCATTTGAAGGAGGGCATGCATAACAGCAATTGAAGGAGGGCATGCATAAGAGCAATTGAAGAAGTACAGTCATAATAGCAATTAAAGGAGGTAATGCATAACAGCAATTGAAGGAGGACATGCATAACAGCGATTGAAGGAGGTAATGCATAACAGCAATTGAAGGGGGGCATGCATAACAGCAATTGAAAGAGGGAATGCATAACAGTAATTGAAGAAGGACATGCATAAAAACAATTGAAGGAGGGCACGCATAGCAGGAACCAAAGGAGGGCATGCATAACAGCAATTGAAGAAGTAGTCAAAACAGGAACTGAAGGTGGACATGCATAACAGCAATTGAAGAAGGGCATGCATAACAGCAATTGAAGAAGTAGTCAAAACAGGAACTGAAGGTGGACATGCATAACAGCAATTGAAGGAAAACATGCATAACAGCAATTGAAGGAGGGCAGGCATAACAGCAATTGAAGGACGGCATGCATAACAGCAATTGAAGGAGGGCATGCATAACAGCAATTAAAGGAGGACAGGCATAAATAAAGTTCAAGGAAGAGAAGGATAAAAGTTTTTATGGGGGTATTAATTTTCTATGTAGGCAGTGGACTAGAAAAGCTGTTGGTCATGCCACCGTAGTTGGTAATGTTAGGATTCTGTGACCTCTTACGCCTGTTGTTGGGAGGGGCTGACATAATGTATGCCACCGACAGACACAACATGTTGTGTTGGGAGGGGCTGACATAATGTATGCCACCGACAGACACAACATGTTGTGTTGGGAGGGGCTGACATAATGTATGCCACCGACAGACACAACATGTTGTGTTGGGAGGGGCTGACATAATGTATGCCACCGACAGACACAACATGTTGTGTTGGGAGGGGCTGACATAATGTATGCCACCGACAGACACAACATGTTGTGTTGGGAGGGGCTGACATAATGTATGCCACCGACAGACACAACATGTTGTGTTGGGAGGGGCTGACATAATGTATGCCACCGACAGACACAACATGTTGTGTTGGGAGGGGCTGACATAATGTATGCCACCGACAGACACAACATGTTGTGTTGGGAGGGGCTGACATAATGTATGCCACCGACAGACACAACATGTTGTGTTGGGAGGGGCTGACATAATGTATGCCACCGACAGACACAACATGTTGTGTTGGGAGGGGCTGACATAATGTATGCCACCGACAGACACAACATGTTGTGTTGGGAGGGGCTGACATAATGTATGCCACCGACAGACACAACATGTTGTGTTGGGAGGGGCTGACATAATGTATGCCACCGACAGACACAACATGTTGTGTTGGGAGGGGCTGACATAATGTATGCCACCGACAGACACAACATGTTGTGTTGGGAGGGGCTGACATAATGTATGCCACCGACAGACACAACATGTTGTGTTGGGAGGGGCTGACATAATGTATGCCACCGACAGACACAACATGTTGTGTTGGGAGGGGCTGACATAATGTATGCCACCGACAGACACAACATGTTGTGTTGGGAGGGGCTGACATAATGTATGCCACCGACAGACACAACATGTTGTGTTGGGAGGGGCTGACATAATGTATGCCACCGACAGACACAACATGTTGTGTTGGGAGGGGCTGACATAATGTATGCCACCGACAGACACAACATGTTGTGTTGGGAGGGGCTGACATAATGTATGCCACCGACAGACACAACATGTTGTGTTGGGAGGGGCTGACATAATGTATGCCACCGACAGACACAACATGTTGTGTTGGGAGGGGCTGATATAATGTATGCCACCGACAGACACAACATGTTGTGTTGGGAGGGGCTGACATAATGTATGCCACCGACAGACACAACATGTTGTGTTGGGAGGGGCTGACATAATGTATGCCACCGACAGACACAACATGTTGTGTTGGGAGGGGCTGACATAATGTATGCCACCGACAGACACAACATGTTGTGTTGGGAGGGGCTGACATAATGTATGCCACCGACAGACACAACATGTTGTGTTGGGAGGGGCTGACATAATGTATGCCACCGACAGACACAACATGTTGTGTTGGGAGGGGCTGACATAATGTATGCCACCGACAGACACAACATGTTGTGTTGGGAGGGGCTGACATAATGTATGCCACCGACAGACACAACATGTTGTGTTGGGAGGGGCTGACATAATGTATGCCACCGACAGACACAACATGTTGTGTTGGGAGGGGCTGACATAATGTATGCCACCGACAGACACAACATGTTGTGTTGGGAGGGGCTGACATAATGTATGCCACCGACAGACACAACATGTTGTGTTGGGAGGGGCTGACATAATGTATGCCACCGACAGACACAACATGTTGTGTTGGGAGGGGCTGACATAATGTATGCCACCGACAGACACAACATGTTGTGTTGGGAGGGGCTGACATAATGTATGCCACCGACAGACACAACATGTTGTGTTGGGAGGGGCTGACATAATGTATGCCACCGACAGACACAACATGTTGTGTTGGGAGGGGCTGACATAATGTATGCCACCGACAGACACAACATGTTGTGTTGGGAGGGGCTGACATAATGTATGCCACCGACAGACACAACATGTTGTGTTGGGAGGGGCTGACATAATGTATGCCACCGACAGACACAACATGTTGTGTTGGGAGGGGCTGACATAATGTATGCCACCGACAGACACAACATGTTGTGTTGGGAGGGGCTGACATAATGTATGCCACCGACAGACACAACATGTTGTGTTGGGAGGGGCTGACATAATGTATGCCACCGACAGACACAACATGTTGTGTTGGGAGGGGCTGACATAATGTATGCCACCGACAGACACAACATGTTGTGTTGGGAGGGGCTGACATAATGTATGCCACCGACAGACACAACATGTTGTGTTGGGAGGGGCTGACATAATGTATGCCACCGACAGACACAACATGTTGTGTTGGGAGGGGCTGACATAATGTATGCCACCGACAGACACAACATGTTGTGTTGGGAGGGGCTGACATAATGTATGCCACCGACAGACACAACATGTTGTGTTGGGAGGGGCTGACATAATGTATGCCACCGACAGACACAACATGTTGTGTTGGGAGGGGCTGACATAATGTATGCCACCGACAGACACAACATGTTGTGTTGGGAGGGGCTGACATAATGTATGCCACCGACAGACACAACATGTTGTGTTGGGAGGGGCTGACATAATGTATGCCACCGACAGACACAACATGTTGTGTTGGGAGGGGCTGACATAATGTATGCCACCGACAGACACAACATGTTGTGTTGGGAGGGGCTGACATAATGTATGCCACCGACAGACACAACATGTTGTGTTGGGAGGGGCTGACATAATGTATGCCACCGACAGACACAACATGTTGTGTTGGGAGGGGCTGACATAATGTATGCCACCGACAGACACAACATGTTGTGTTGGGAGGGGCTGACATAATGTATGCCACCGACAGACACAACATGTTGTGTTGGGAGGGGCTGACATAATGTATGCCACCGACAGACACAACATGTTGTGTTGGGAGGGGCTGACATAATGTATGCCACCGACAGACACAACATGTTGTGTTGGGAGGGGCTGACATAATGTATGCCACCGACAGACACAACATGTTGTGTTGGGAGGGGCTGACATAATGTATGCCACCGACAGACACAACATGTTGTGTTGGGAGGGGCTGACATAATGTATGCCACCGACAGACACAACATGTTGTGTTGGGAGGGGCTGACATAATGTATGCCACCGACAGACACAACATGTTGTGTTGGGAAGGGCTGACATAATGTATGCCACCGACAGACACAACATGTTGTGTTGGGAGGGGCTGACATAATGTATGCCACCGACAGACACAACATGTTGTGTTGGGAGGGGCTGACATAATGTATGCCACCGACAGACACAACATGTTGTGTTGGTAGGGGCTGACATAATGTATGCCACCGACAGACACAACATGTTGTGTTGGGAGGGGCTGACATAATGTATGCCACCGACAGACACAACATGTTGTGTTGGTAGGGGCTGACATAATGTATGCCACCGACAGACACAACATGTTGTGTTGGGAGGGGCTGACATAATGTATGCCACCGACAGACACAACATGTTGTGTTGGGAGGGGCTGACATAATGTATGCCACCGACAGACACAACATGTTGTGTTGGGAGGGGCTGACATAATGTATGCCACCGACAGACACAACATGTTGTGTTGGGAGGGGCTGACATAATGTATGCCACCGACAGACACAACATGTTGTGTTGGGAGGGGCTGACATAATGTATGCCACCGACAGACACAACATGTTGTGTTGGGAAGGGCTGACATAATGTATGCCACCGACAGACACAACATGTTGTGTTGGGAGGGGCTGACATAATGTATGCCACCGACAGACACAACATGTTGTGTTGGGAGGGGCTGACATAATGTATGCCACCGACAGACACAACATGTTGTGTTGGGAGGGGCTGACATAATGTATGCCACCGACAGACACAACATGTTGTGTTGGGAGGGGCTGACATAATGTATGCCACCGACAGACACAACATGTTGCATAATTATAAAAATAAAACGATCACAAACAGACGTTATGTTTGTGTAGTAAAATATCTCTGAATTCAGCAATAAATGGTGACTTTAACTGGGTCAATGTTTAATCGACTTTTGTAAAATGGACGGACTTCACCGACTTTTAGGAAAACCATGCAAATGTCATGACCATTATAATAAAATTTTATTGGCCGTCTTGCCGGGGTATTAAGTGCAGAAGCACAGGGGACGGTCAGCGGGTGAGTGGTAAGTAATTATTTAAAGTGGGTTACTTCAGCTTTGGACATTAAAAGAAACTGAAAACGGTAGGTAAGTTTTCAAATATAAAAGTTTAAAACAGAACTAAACTGTAAGCTATTTGTGAAAGAAACAAATTTTTAAAATCTTTTCGGCGAATATTAAAAGTTGAATTAAAAAAAAATTTGAAACAAAAATAATATTATATTGCTAATCATAATATTGCTACAAAAGTAATTAATATAATGTTTATATTATTTAAACATTGTAACTACAGTTTGCTTTAGTATTTACTCTGCTGTAACCACATATGCAATGCGCCAATAAAAATCTTTTCTTACGAGACAAGAGCTTTGGGCACGTATTAGAAAAGTGTGTATTTTACCATGAGTATATTACTTTAAAAGCCCTTATATCGGTAAATCATAAGCTTTTCCAGTAAGAACCTAAAATTTTAAATAAAAAAAATTAAGTAATCACTGTTAATATCGAAATGTTTTACCTCAGAGACCTTAAGGAAAGCGCTTGTTGCTATCACGAAATGTTATACTTGGTAAATGTTTGGTTTTACCTCAGAGACCTTCAGGAAAGCGCTTGTTGCTATCACGAAATGTTATACTTGGTAAATGTTTGGTTTTACCTCAGAGACCTTCAGGAAAGCGCTTGTTGCTATCACGAAATGTTATACTTGGTAAATGTTTGGTTTTACCTCAGAGACCTTCAGGAAAGGGCTTGTTGCTATCACGAAATGTTATACTTGGTAAATGTTTGGTTTTACCTCAGAGACCTTAAGGAAAGGGCTTGTTGCTATCACGAAATGTTATACTTGGTAAATGTTTGGTTTTACCTCAGAGACCTTAAGGAAAGGGCTTGTTGCTATCACGAAATGTTATACTTGGTAAATGTTTGGTTTTACCTCAGAGACCTTCAGGAAAGCGCTTGTTGCTATCACGAAATGTTATACTTGGTAAATGTTTGGTTTTACCTCAGAGACCTTCAGGAAAGCGCTTGTTGCTATCACGAAATGTTATACTTGGTAAATGTTTGGTTTTACCTCAGAGACCTTCAGGAAAGCGCTTGTTGCTATCACGAAATGTTATACTTGGTAAATGTTTGGTTTTACCTCAGAGACCTTCAGGAAAGGGCTTGTTGCTATCACGAAATGTTATACTTGGTAAATGTTTGGTTTTACCTCAGAGACCTTCAGGAAAGCGCTTGTTGCTATCACGAAATGTTATACTTGGTAAATGTTTGGTTTTACCTCAGAGACCTTCAGGAAAGCGCTTGTTGCTATCACGAAATGTTATACTTGGTAAATGTTTGGTTTTACCTCAGAGACCTTCAGGAAAGGGCTTGTTGCTATCACGAAATGTTATACTTGGTAAATGTTTGGTTTTACCTCAGAGACCTTAAGGAAAGGGCTTGTTGCTATCACGAAATGTTATACTTGGTAAATGTTTGGTTTTACCTCAGAGACCTTCAGGAAAGCGCTTGTTGCTATCACGAAATGTTATACTTGGTAAATGTTTGGTTTTACCTCAGAGACCTTCAGGAAAGCGCTTGTTGCTATCACGAAATGTTATACTTGGTAAATGTTTGGTTTTACCTCAGAGACCTTAAGGAAAGGGCTTGTTGCTATCACGAAATGTTATACTTGGTAAATGTTTGGTTTTACCTCAGAGACCTTCAGGAAAGCGCTTGTTGCTATCACGAAATGTTATACTTGGTAAATGTTTGGTTTTACCTCAGAGACCTTCAGGAAAGCGCTTGTTGCTATCACGAAATGTTATACTTGGTAAATGTTTGGTTTTACCTCAGAGACCTTCAGGAAAGCGCTTGTTGCTATCACGAAATGTTATACTTGGTAAATGTTTGGTTTTACCTCAGAGACCTTCAGGAAAGCGCTTGTTGCTATCACGAAATGTTATACTTGGTAAATGTTTGGTTTTACCTCAGAGACCTTCAGGAAAGCGCTTGTTGCTATCACGAAATGTTATACTTGGTAAATGTTTGGTTTTACCTCAGAGACCTTCAGGAAAGCGCTTGTTGCTATCACGAAATGTTATACTTGGTAAATGTTTGGTTTTACCTCAGAGACCTTCAGGAAAGCGCTTGTTGCTATCACAAAATGTTATACTTGGTAAATGTTTGGTTTTACCTCAGAGACCTTCAGGAAAGCGCTTGTTGCTATCACGAAATGTTATACTTGGTAAATGTTTGGTTTTACCTCAGAGACCTTCAGGAAAGCGCTTGTTGCTATCACGAAATGTTATACTTGGTAAATGTTTGGTTCTACATCAGAGACCTTCAGGAAAGCGCTTGTTGCTATCACGAAATGTTATACTTGGTAAATGTTTGGTTCTACCTCAGAGACCTTCAGGAAAGCGCTTGTTGCTATCACGAAATGTTATACTTGGTAAATGTTTGGTTCTACCTCAGAGACCTTCAGGAAAGCGCTTGTTGCTATCACAAAATGTTATACTTGGTAAATGTTTGGTATTACCTCAGAGACCTTCAGGAAAGCGCTTGTTGATATCACGAAATGTTATACTTGGTAAATGTTTGGTATTACCTCAGAGACCTTCAGGAAAGCGCTTGTTGCTATCACGAAATGTTATACTTGGTAAATGTTTGGTTTTACCTCAGAGACCTTCAGGAAAGCGCTTGTTGCTATCACGAAATGTTATACTTGGTAAATGTTTGGTTCTACCTCAGAGACCTTCAGGAAAGCGCTTGTTGCTATCACGAAATGTTATACTTGGTAAATGTTTGGAATTACCTCAGAGACCTTCAGGAAAGCGCTTGTTGATATCACGAAATGTTATACTTGGTAAATGTTTGGTATTACCTCAGAGACCTTCAGGAAAGCGCTTGTTGCTATCACGAAATGTTATACTTGGTAAATGTTTGGTTCTACCTCAGAGACCTTCAGGAAAGCGCTTGTTGCTAGCACGAAATGTTATACTTGGTAAATGTTTGGTTCTACCTCAGAGACCATGCAAATATAATCTAGCCTAGCCTTAAGGAAAGCGCTTGTTGATACCACGAAATGTTATACTTGGTAAATGTTTCATATTACCTCAGAGACCTTCAGGAAAGCGCTTGTTGCTATCACGAAATGTTATACTTGGTAAATGTTTGGTTCTACCTCAGAGACCTTCAGGAAAGCGCTTGTTGCTATCACGAAATGTTATACTTGGTAAATGTTTGGTATTGCCTCAGAGACCATGCAAATATAATCTAGCCAAGCCTTAAGGAAAGCGCTTGTTGCTATCACGAAATGTTATACTTGGTAAATGTTTGGTTTTACCTCAGAGACCATGCAAATATAATCTAGCCAAGCCTTAAGGAAAGCGCTTGTTGCTATCACGAAATGTTATACTTGGTAAATGTTTGGTTCTACCTCAGAGACCATGCAAATATAATCTAGCCTAGCCTTAAGGAAAGCGCTTGTTGCTATCACAAAATGTTATACTTGCTAAATGTTTGGTATTGCCTCAGAGACCTTCAGGAAAGCGCTTGTTGCTATCACGAAATGTTATACTTGGTAAATGTTTGGTTCTACCTCAGAGACCTTCAGGAAAGCGCTTGTTGCTATCACGAAATGTTATACTTGGTAAATGTTTGGTTCTACCTCAGAGACCATGCAAATATAATCTAGCCGAGCCTGAAGGAAAGCGCTTGTTGCTATCACGAAATGTTATACTTGGTAGATGTTTGGTTCTACCTCAGAGACCATGCAAATATAATCTAGCCGAGCCTTAAGGAAAGCGCTTGTTGCTATCACGAAATGTTATACTTGGTAAAAGTTTGGTTATACCTCAGAGACCTTCAGGAAAGCGCTTGTTGCTATCACGAAATGTTATACTTGGTAAATGTTTGGTTTTACCTCAGAGACCTTCAGGAAAGCGCTTGTTGCTATCACGAAATGTTATACTTGGTAAATGTTTGGTTCTACCTCAGAGACCTTCAGGAAAGCGCTTGTTGCTATCACGAAATGATATACTTGGTAAATGTTTGGTTCTACCTCAGAGACCATGCAAATATAATCTAGCCGAGCCTTAAGGAAAGCGCTTGTTGCTATCACGAATTGTTATACTTGGTAAATGTTTGGTTCTACCTCAGAGACCATGCAAATATAATCTAGCCTAGCCTTAAGGGAAGCGCTTGTTGCTATCACGAAATGTTATACTTGGTAAATGTTTGGTTCTACCTCAGAGACCTTCAGGAAAGCGCTTGTTGCTATCACGAAATGTTATACTTGGTAAATGTTTGGTTCTACCTCAGAGACCTTCAGGAAAGCGCTTGTTGCTATCACGAAATGTTATACTTGGTAAATGTTTGGTTCTACCTCAGAGACCTTCAGGAAAGCGCTTGTTGCTATCACGAAATGTTATACTTGGTAAATGTTTGGTTCTACCTCAGAGACCTTCAGGAAAGCGCTTGTTGCTATCACGAAATGTTATACTTGGTAAATGTTTGGTTCTACCTCAGAGACCATGCAAATATAATCTAGCCGAGCCTTAAGGAAAGCGCTTGTTGCTATCACGAAATGTTATACTTGGTAAATGTTTGGTTCTACCTCAGAGACCTTCAGGAAAGCGCTTGTTGCTATCACGAAATGTTATACTTGGTAAATGTTTGGTTCTACCTCAGAGACCATGCAAATATAATCTAGCCTAGCCTTAAGGAAAGCGCTTGTTGCTATCACGAAATGTTATACTTGGTAAATGTTTGGTTCTACCTCAGAGACCATGCAAATATAATCTAGCCTAGCCTTAAGGAAAGCGCTTGTTGCTATCACGAAATGTTATACTTGGTAAATGTTTGGTTCTACCTCAGAGACCATGCAAATATAATCTAGCCTAGCCTTAAGGAAAGCGCTTGTTGCTATCACGAAATGTTATACTTGGAAAATGTTTGGTTCTACCTCAGAGACCATGCAAATATAATCTAGCCTAGCCTTAAGGAAAGCGCTTGTTGCTATTACAAAATGTTATACTTGGTAAATGTTTGGTTCTACCTCAGAGACCATGCAAATTTAATCTAGCCTAGCCTTAAGGAAAGCGCTTGTTGCTATTACAAATTGTTATACTTGGTAAATGTTTGGTATTACCTCAGAGACCTTCAGGAAAGCGCTTGTTGCTATCACGAAATGTTATACTTGGTAAATGTTTGGTTTTACCTCAGAGACCTTCAGGAAAGCGCTTGTTTCTATCACGAAATGTTATACTTGGTAAATGTTTGGTTTTACCTCAGAGACCTTCAGGAAAGCGCTTGTTGCTATCACAAAATGTTATACTTGGTAAATGTTTGGTTTTACCTCAGAGACCTTCAGGAAAGCGCTTGTTGCTATCACGAAATGTTATACTTGGTAAATGTTTGGCTCTACCTCAGAGACCTTCAGGAAAGCGCTTGTTGCTATCACGAAATGTTATACTTGGTAAATGTTTGGTTCTACCTCAGAGACCTTCAGGAAAGCGCTTGTTGCTATCACGAAATGTTATACTTGGTAAATGTTTGGTTCTACCTCAGAGACCTTCAGGAAAGCGCTTGTTGCTATCACAAAATGTTATACTTGGTAAATGTTTGGTATTACCTCAGAGACCTTCAGGAAAGCGCTTGTTGCTATCACGAAATGTTGTACTTGGTAAATGTTTGGTTTAACCTCAGAGACCTTCAGGAAAGCGCTTGTTGCTATCACGAAATGTTATACTTGGTAAATGTTTGGTTCTACCTCAGAGACCTTCAGGAAAGCGCTTGTTGCTATCACGAAATGTTATACTTGGTAAATGTTTGGTATTACCTCAGAGACCTTCAGGAAAGCGCTTGTTGATATCACGAAATGTTATACTTGGTAAATGTTTGGGATTACCTCAGAGACCTTCAGGAAAGCGCTTGTTGCTATCACGAAATGTTATACTTGGTAAATGTTTGGTTCTACCTCAGAGACCTTCAGGAAAGCGCTTGTTGCTATCACGAAATGTTATACTTGGTAAATGTTTGGTTCTACCTCAGAGACCATGCAAATATAATCTAGCCTAGCCTTAAGGAAAGCGCTTGTTGATATCACGAAATGTTATACTTGGTAAATGTTTCGTATTACCTCAGAGACCTTCAGGAAAGCGCTTGTTGCTATCACGAAATGTTATACTTGGTAAATGTTTGGTTTTACCTCAGAGACCTTCAGGAAAGCGCTTGTTGCTATCACGAAATGTTATACTTGGTAAATGTTTGGTTTTACCTCAGAGACCTTAAGGAAAGGGCTTGTTGCTATCACGAAATGTTATACTTGGTAAATGTTTGGTTTTACCTCAGAGACCTTCAGGAAAGCGCTTGTTGCTATCACGAAATGTTATACTTGGTAAATGTTTGGTTTTACCTCAGAGACCTTCAGGAAAGCGCTTGTTGCTATCACGAAATGTTATACTTGGTAAATGTTTGGTTTTACCTCAGAGACCTTCAGGAAAGCGCTTGTTGCTATCACGAAATGTTATACTTGGTAAATGTTTGGTTTTACCTCAGAGACCTTCAGGAAAGCGCTTGTTGCTATCACGAAATGTTATACTTGGTAAATGTTTGGTTTTACCTCAGAGACCTTCAGGAAAGCGCTTGTTGCTATCACGAAATGTTATACTTGGTAAATGTTTGGTTTTACCTCAGAGACCTTCAGGAAAGCGCTTGTTGCTATCACGAAATGTTATACTTGGTAAATGTTTGGTTTTACCTCAGAGACCTTCAGGAAAGCGCTTGTTGCTATCACAAAATGTTATACTTGGTAAATGTTTGGTTTTACCTCAGAGACCTTCAGGAAAGCGCTTGTTGCTATCACGAAATGTTATACTTGGTAAATGTTTGGTTTTACCTCAGAGACCTTCAGGAAAGCGCTTGTTGCTATCACGAAATGTTATACTTGGTAAATGTTTGGTTCTACATCAGAGACCTTCAGGAAAGCGCTTGTTGCTATCACGAAATGTTATACTTGGTAAATGTTTGGTTTTACCTCAGAGACCTTCAGGAAAGCGCTTGTTGCTATCACGAAATGTTATACTTGGTAAATGTTTGGTTTTACCTCAGAGACCTTCAGGAAAGCGCTTGTTGCTATCACGAAATGTTATACTTGGTAAATGTTTGGTTTTACCTCAGAGACCTTCAGGAAAGGGCTTGTTGCTATCACGAAATGTTATACTTGGTAAATGTTTGGTTTTACCTCAGAGACCTTCAGGAAAGCGCTTGTTGCTATCACGAAATGTTATACTTGGTAAATGTTTGGTTTTACCTCAGAGACCTTCAGGAAAGCGCTTGTTGCTATCACGAAATGTTATACTTGGTAAATGTTTGGTTTTACCTCAGAGACCTTCAGGAAAGGGCTTGTTGCTATCACGAAATGTTATACTTGGTAAATGTTTGGTTTTACCTCAGAGACCTTAAGGAAAGGGCTTGTTGCTATCACGAAATGTTATACTTGGTAAATGTTTGGTTTTACCTCAGAGACCTTCAGGAAAGCGCTTGTTGCTATCACGAAATGTTATACTTGGTAAATGTTTGGTTTTACCTCAGAGACCTTCAGGAAAGCGCTTGTTGCTATCACGAAATGTTATACTTGGTAAATGTTTGGTTTTACCTCAGAGACCTTAAGGAAAGGGCTTGTTGCTATCACGAAATGTTATACTTGGTAAATGTTTGGTTTTACCTCAGAGACCTTCAGGAAAGCGCTTGTTGCTATCACGAAATGTTATACTTGGTAAATGTTTGGTTTTACCTCAGAGACCTTCAGGAAAGCGCTTGTTGCTATCACGAAATGTTATACTTGGTAAATGTTTGGTTTTACCTCAGAGACCTTCAGGAAAGCGCTTGTTGCTATCACGAAATGTTATACTTGGTAAATGTTTGGTTTTACCTCAGAGACCTTCAGGAAAGCGCTTGTTGCTATCACGAAATGTTATACTTGGTAAATGTTTGGTTTTACCTCAGAGACCTTCAGGAAAGCGCTTGTTGCTATCACGAAATGTTATACTTGGTAAATGTTTGGTTTTACCTCAGAGACCTTCAGGAAAGCGCTTGTTGCTATCACGAAATGTTATACTTGGTAAATGTTTGGTTTTACCTCAGAGACCTTCAGGAAAGCGCTTGTTGCTATCACAAAATGTTATACTTGGTAAATGTTTGGTTTTACCTCAGAGACCTTCAGGAAAGCGCTTGTTGCTATCACGAAATGTTATACTTGGTAAATGTTTGGTTTTACCTCAGAGACCTTCAGGAAAGCGCTTGTTGCTATCACGAAATGTTATACTTGGTAAATGTTTGGTTCTACATCAGAGACCTTCAGGAAAGCGCTTGTTGCTATCACGAAATGTTATACTTGGTAAATGTTTGGTTCTACCTCAGAGACCTTCAGGAAAGCGCTTGTTGCTATCACGAAATGTTATACTTGGTAAATGTTTGGTTCTACCTCAGAGACCTTCAGGAAAGCGCTTGTTGCTATCACAAAATGTTATACTTGGTAAATGTTTGGTATTACCTCAGAGACCTTCAGGAAAGCGCTTGTTGATATCACGAAATGTTATACTTGGTAAATGTTTGGTATTACCTCAGAGACCTTCAGGAAAGCGCTTGTTGCTATCACGAAATGTTATACTTGGTAAATGTTTGGTTTTACCTCAGAGACCTTCAGGAAAGCGCTTGTTGCTATCACGAAATGTTATACTTGGTAAATGTTTGGTTCTACCTCAGAGACCTTCAGGAAAGCGCTTGTTGCTATCACGAAATGTTATACTTGGTAAATGTTTGGAATTACCTCAGAGACCTTCAGGAAAGCGCTTGTTGATATCACGAAATGTTATACTTGGTAAATGTTTGGTATTACCTCAGAGACCTTCAGGAAAGCGCTTGTTGCTATCACGAAATGTTATACTTGGTAAATGTTTGGTTCTACCTCAGAGACCTTCAGGAAAGCGCTTGTTGCTAGCACGAAATGTTATACTTGGTAAATGTTTGGTTCTACCTCAGAGACCATGCAAATATAATCTAGCCTAGCCTTAAGGAAAGCGCTTGTTGATACCACGAAATGTTATACTTGGTAAATGTTTCATATTACCTCAGAGACCTTCAGGAAAGCGCTTGTTGCTATCACGAAATGTTATACTTGGTAAATGTTTGGTTCTACCTCAGAGACCTTCAGGAAAGCGCTTGTTGCTATCACGAAATGTTATACTTGGTAAATGTTTGGTATTGCCTCAGAGACCATGCAAATATAATCTAGCCAAGCCTTAAGGAAAGCGCTTGTTGCTATCACGAAATGTTATACTTGGTAAATGTTTGGTTTTACCTCAGAGACCATGCAAATATAATCTAGCCAAGCCTTAAGGAAAGCGCTTGTTGCTATCACGAAATGTTATACTTGGTAAATGTTTGGTTCTACCTCAGAGACCATGCAAATATAATCTAGCCTAGCCTTAAGGAAAGCGCTTGTTGCTATCACAAAATGTTATACTTGCTAAATGTTTGGTATTGCCTCAGAGACCTTCAGGAAAGCGCTTGTTGCTATCACGAAATGTTATACTTGGTAAATGTTTGGTTCTACCTCAGAGACCTTCAGGAAAGCGCTTGTTGCTATCAC
This sequence comes from Prosapia bicincta, assembly GCA_036971475.1. NCBI lineage: Eukaryota > Metazoa > Arthropoda > Insecta > Hemiptera > Cercopidae > Prosapia > Prosapia bicincta. The sequence continues at coordinate 107,818,653 of JBAIZL010000005.1, read as the reverse complement.
GAAATGTTATACTTGGTAAATGTTTGGTTCTACCTCAGAGACCATGCAAATATAATCTAGCCGAGCCTGAAGGAAAGCGCTTGTTGCTATCACGAAATGTTATACTTGGTAGATGTTTGGTTCTACCTCAGAGACCATGCAAATATAATCTAGCCGAGCCTTAAGGAAAGCGCTTGTTGCTATCACGAAATGTTATACTTGGTAAAAGTTTGGTTATACCTCAGAGACCTTCAGGAAAGCGCTTGTTGCTATCACGAAATGTTATACTTGGTAAATGTTTGGTTTTACCTCAGAGACCTTCAGGAAAGCGCTTGTTGCTATCACGAAATGTTATACTTGGTAAATGTTTGGTTCTACCTCAGAGACCTTCAGGAAAGCGCTTGTTGCTATCACGAAATGATATACTTGGTAAATGTTTGGTTCTACCTCAGAGACCATGCAAATATAATCTAGCCGAGCCTTAAGGAAAGCGCTTGTTGCTATCACGAATTGTTATACTTGGTAAATGTTTGGTTCTACCTCAGAGACCATGCAAATATAATCTAGCCTAGCCTTAAGGGAAGCGCTTGTTGCTATCACGAAATGTTATACTTGGTAAATGTTTGGTTCTACCTCAGAGACCTTCAGGAAAGCGCTTGTTGCTATCACGAAATGTTATACTTGGTAAATGTTTGGTTCTACCTCAGAGACCTTCAGGAAAGCGCTTGTTGCTATCACGAAATGTTATACTTGGTAAATGTTTGGTTCTACCTCAGAGACCTTCAGGAAAGCGCTTGTTGCTATCACGAAATGTTATACTTGGTAAATGTTTGGTTCTACCTCAGAGACCTTCAGGAAAGCGCTTGTTGCTATCACGAAATGTTATACTTGGTAAATGTTTGGTTCTACCTCAGAGACCATGCAAATATAATCTAGCCGAGCCTTAAGGAAAGCGCTTGTTGCTATCACGAAATGTTATACTTGGTAAATGTTTGGTTCTACCTCAGAGACCTTCAGGAAAGCGCTTGTTGCTATCACGAAATGTTATACTTGGTAAATGTTTGGTTCTACCTCAGAGACCATGCAAATATAATCTAGCCTAGCCTTAAGGAAAGCGCTTGTTGCTATCACGAAATGTTATACTTGGTAAATGTTTGGTTCTACCTCAGAGACCATGCAAATATAATCTAGCCTAGCCTTAAGGAAAGCGCTTGTTGCTATCACGAAATGTTATACTTGGTAAATGTTTGGTTCTACCTCAGAGACCATGCAAATATAATCTAGCCTAGCCTTAAGGAAAGCGCTTGTTGCTATCACGAAATGTTATACTTGGAAAATGTTTGGTTCTACCTCAGAGACCATGCAAATATAATCTAGCCTAGCCTTAAGGAAAGCGCTTGTTGCTATTACAAAATGTTATACTTGGTAAATGTTTGGTTCTACCTCAGAGACCATGCAAATTTAATCTAGCCTAGCCTTAAGGAAAGCGCTTGTTGCTATTACAAATTGTTATACTTGGTAAATGTTTGGTATTACCTCAGAGACCTTCAGGAAAGCGCTTGTTGCTATCACGAAATGTTATACTTGGTAAATGTTTGGTTTTACCTCAGAGACCTTCAGGAAAGCGCTTGTTTCTATCACGAAATGTTATACTTGGTAAATGTTTGGTTTTACCTCAGAGACCTTCAGGAAAGCGCTTGTTGCTATCACAAAATGTTATACTTGGTAAATGTTTGGTTTTACCTCAGAGACCTTCAGGAAAGCGCTTGTTGCTATCACGAAATGTTATACTTGGTAAATGTTTGGCTCTACCTCAGAGACCTTCAGGAAAGCGCTTGTTGCTATCACGAAATGTTATACTTGGTAAATGTTTGGTTCTACCTCAGAGACCTTCAGGAAAGCGCTTGTTGCTATCACGAAATGTTATACTTGGTAAATGTTTGGTTCTACCTCAGAGACCTTCAGGAAAGCGCTTGTTGCTATCACAAAATGTTATACTTGGTAAATGTTTGGTATTACCTCAGAGACCTTCAGGAAAGCGCTTGTTGCTATCACGAAATGTTGTACTTGGTAAATGTTTGGTTTAACCTCAGAGACCTTCAGGAAAGCGCTTGTTGCTATCACGAAATGTTATACTTGGTAAATGTTTGGTTCTACCTCAGAGACCTTCAGGAAAGCGCTTGTTGCTATCACGAAATGTTATACTTGGTAAATGTTTGGTATTACCTCAGAGACCTTCAGGAAAGCGCTTGTTGATATCACGAAATGTTATACTTGGTAAATGTTTGGGATTACCTCAGAGACCTTCAGGAAAGCGCTTGTTGCTATCACGAAATGTTATACTTGGTAAATGTTTGGTTCTACCTCAGAGACCTTCAGGAAAGCGCTTGTTGCTATCACGAAATGTTATACTTGGTAAATGTTTGGTTCTACCTCAGAGACCATGCAAATATAATCTAGCCTAGCCTTAAGGAAAGCGCTTGTTGATATCACGAAATGTTATACTTGGTAAATGTTTCGTATTACCTCAGAGACCTTCAGGAAAGCGCTTGTTGCTATCACGAAATGTTATACTTGGTAAATGTTTGGTTTTACCTCAGAGACCTTCAGGAAAGCGCTTGTTGCTATCACGAAATGTTATACTTGGTAAATGTTTGGTTTTACCTCAGAGACCTTAAGGAAAGGGCTTGTTGCTATCACGAAATGTTATACTTGGTAAATGTTTGGTTTTACCTCAGAGACCTTCAGGAAAGCGCTTGTTGCTATCACGAAATGTTATACTTGGTAAATGTTTGGTTTTACCTCAGAGACCTTCAGGAAAGCGCTTGTTGCTATCACGAAATGTTATACTTGGTAAATGTTTGGTTTTACCTCAGAGACCTTCAGGAAAGCGCTTGTTGCTATCACGAAATGTTATACTTGGTAAATGTTTGGTTTTACCTCAGAGACCTTCAGGAAAGCGCTTGTTGCTATCACGAAATGTTATACTTGGTAAATGTTTGGTTTTACCTCAGAGACCTTCAGGAAAGCGCTTGTTGCTATCACGAAATGTTATACTTGGTAAATGTTTGGTTTTACCTCAGAGACCTTCAGGAAAGCGCTTGTTGCTATCACGAAATGTTATACTTGGTAAATGTTTGGTTTTACCTCAGAGACCTTCAGGAAAGCGCTTGTTGCTATCACAAAATGTTATACTTGGTAAATGTTTGGTTTTACCTCAGAGACCTTCAGGAAAGCGCTTGTTGCTATCACGAAATGTTATACTTGGTAAATGTTTGGTTTTACCTCAGAGACCTTCAGGAAAGCGCTTGTTGCTATCACGAAATGTTATACTTGGTAAATGTTTGGTTCTACATCAGAGACCTTCAGGAAAGCGCTTGTTGCTATCACGAAATGTTATACTTGGTAAATGTTTGGTTCTACCTCAGAGACCTTCAGGAAAGCGCTTGTTGCTATCACGAAATGTTATACTTGGTAAATGTTTGGTTCTACCTCAGAGACCTTCAGGAAAGCGCTTGTTGCTATCACAAAATGTTATACTTGGTAAATGTTTGGTATTACCTCAGAGACCTTCAGGAAAGCGCTTGTTGCTATCACGAAATGTTATACTTGGTAAATGTTTGGTTTTACCTCAGAGACCTTCAGGAAAGCGCTTGTTGCTATCACGAAATGTTATACTTGGTAAATGTTTGGTTCTACCTCAGAGACCTTCAGGAAAGCGCTTGTTGCTATCACGAAATGTTATACTTGGTAAATGTTTGGAATTACCTCAGAGACCTTCAGGAAAGCGCTTGTTGATATCACGAAATGTTATACTTGGTAAATGTTTGGTATTACCTCAGAGACCTTCAGGAAAGCGCTTGTTGCTATCACGAAATGTTATACTTGGTAAATGTTTGGTTCTACCTCAGAGACCTTCAGGAAAGCGCTTGTTGCTAGCACGAAATGTTATACTTGGTAAATGTTTGGTTCTACCTCAGAGACCATGCAAATATAATCTAGCCTAGCCTTAAGGAAAGCGCTTGTTGATACCACGAAATGTTATACTTGGTAAATGTTTCATATTACCTCAGAGACCTTCAGGAAAGCGCTTGTTGCTATCACGAAATGTTATACTTGGTAAATGTTTGGTTCTACCTCAGAGACCTTCAGGAAAGCGCTTGTTGCTATCACGAAATGTTATACTTGGTAAATGTTTGGTATTGCCTCAGAGACCATGCAAATATAATCTAGCCAAGCCTTAAGGAAAGCGCTTGTTGCTATCACGAAATGTTATACTTGGTAAATGTTTGGTTTTACCTCAGAGACCATGCAAATATAATCTAGCCAAGCCTTAAGGAAAGCGCTTGTTGCTATCACGAAATGTTATACTTGGTAAATGTTTGGTTCTACCTCAGAGACCATGCAAATATAATCTAGCCTAGCCTTAAGGAAAGCGCTTGTTGCTATCACAAAATGTTATACTTGCTAAATGTTTGGTATTGCCTCAGAGACCTTCAGGAAAGCGCTTGTTGCTATCACGAAATGTTATACTTGGTAAATGTTTGGTTCTACCTCAGAGACCTTCAGGAAAGCGCTTGTTGCTATCACGAAATGTTATACTTGGTAAATGTTTGGTTCTACCTCAGAGACCATGCAAATATAATCTAGCCGAGCCTGAAGGAAAGCGCTTGTTGCTATCACGAAATGTTATACTTGGTAAATGTTTGGTTCTACCTCAGAGACCATGCAAATATAATCTAGCCGAGCCTTAAGGAAAGCGCTTGTTGCTATCACGAAATGTTATACTTGGTAAATGTTTGGTTATACCTCAGAGACCTTCAGGAAAGCGCTTGTTGCTATCACGAAATGTTATACTTGGTAAATGTTTGGTTTTACCTCAGAGACCTTCAGGAAAGCGCTTGTTGCTATCACGAAATGTTATACTTGGTAAATGTTTGGTTCTACCTCAGAGACCTTCAGGAAAGCGCTTGTTGCTATCACGAAATGTTATACTTGGTAAATGTTTGGTTCTACCTCAGAGACCATGCAAATATAATCTAGCCGAGCCTTAAGGAAAGCGCTTGTTGCTATCACGAATTGTTATACTTGGTAAATGTTTGGTTCTACCTCAGAGACCATGCAAATATAATCTAGCCTAGCCTTAAGGGAAGCGCTTGTTGCTATCACGAAATGTTATACTTGGTAAATGTTTGGTTCTACCTCAGAGACCTTCAGGAAAGCGCTTGTTGCTATCACGAAATGTTATACTTGGTAAATGTTTGGTTCTACCTCAGAGACCTTCAGGAAAGCGCTTGTTGCTATCACGAAATGTTATACTTGGTAAATGTTTGGTTCTACCTCAGAGACCTTCAGGAAAGCGCTTGTTGCTATCACGAAATGTTATACTTGGTAAATGTTTGGTTCTACCTCAGAGACCTTCAGGAAAGCGCTTGTTGCTATCACGAAATGTTATACTTGGTAAATGTTTGGTTCTACCTCAGAGACCATGCAAATATAATCTAGCCGAGCCTTAAGGAAAGCGCTTGTTGCTATCACGAAATGTTATACTTGGTAAATGTTTGGTTCTACCTCAGAGACCTTCAGGAAAGCGCTTGTTGCTATCACGAAATGTTATACTTGGTAAATGTTTGGTTCTACCTCAGAGACCATGCAAATATAATCTAGCCTAGCCTTAAGGAAAGCGCTTGTTGCTATCACGAAATGTTATACTTGGTAAATGTTTGGTTCTACCTCAGAGACCATGCAAATATAATCTAGCCTAGCCTTAAGGAAAGCGCTTGTTGCTATCACGAAATGTTATACTTGGTAAATGTTTGGTTCTACCTCAGAGACCATGCAAATATAATCTAGCCTAGCCTTAAGGAAAGCGCTTGTTGCTATCACGAAATGTTATACTTGGTAAATGTTTGGTTCTACCTCAGAGACCATGCAAATATAATCTAGCCTAGCCTTAAGGAAAGCGCTTGTTGCTATCACAAAATGTTATACTGGGTAAATGTTTGGTATTACCTCAGAGACCTTCAGGAAAGCGCTTGTTGCTATCACGAAATGTTATACTTGGTAAATGTTTGGTTCTACCTCAGAGACCATGCAAATATAATCTAGCCTAGCCTTAAGGAAAGCGCTTGTTGCTATCACAAAATGTTATACTTGGTAAATGTTTGGTATTACCTCAGAGACCTTCAGGAAAGCGCTTGTTGCTATCACGAAATGTTATACTTGGAAAATGTTTGGTTCTACCTCAGAGACCATGCAAATATAATCTAGCCTAGCCTTAAGGAAAGCGCTTGTTGCTATTACAAAATGTTATACTTGGTAAATGTTTGGTTCTACCTCAGAGACCATGCAAATTTAATCTAGCCTAGCCTTAAGGAAAGCGCTTGTTGCTATTACAAATTGTTATACTTGGTAAATGTTTGGTATTACCTCAGAGACCTTCAGGAAAGCGCTTGTTGCTATCACGAAATGTTATACTTGGTAAATGTTTGGTTTTACCTCAGAGACCTTCAGGAAAGCGCTTGTTTCTATCACGAAATGTTATACTTGGTAAATGTTTGGTTTTACCTCAGAGACCTTCAGGAAAGCGCTTGTTGCTATCACAAAATGTTATACTTGGTAAATGTTTGGTTTTACCTCAGAGACCTTCAGGAAAGCGCTTGTTGCTATCACGAAATGTTATACTTGGTAAATGTTTGGCTCTACCTCAGAGACCTTCAGGAAAGCGCTTGTTGCTATCACGAAATGTTATACTTGGTAAATGTTTGGTTCTACCTCAGAGACCTTCAGGAAAGCGCTTGTTGCTATCACGAAATGTTATACTTGGTAAATGTTTGGTTCTACCTCAGAGACCTTCAGGAAAGCGCTTGTTGCTATCACAAAATGTTATACTTGGTAAATGTTTGGTATTACCTCAGAGACCTTCAGGAAAGCGCTTGTTGATATCACGAAATGTTATACTTGGTAAATGTTTGGGATTACCTCAGAGACCTTCAGGAAAGCGCTTGTTGCTATCACGAAATGTTATACTTGGTAAATGTTTGGTTCTACCTCAGAGACCTTCAGGAAAGCGCTTGTTGCTATCACGAAATGTTATACTTGGTAAATGTTTGGTTCTACCTCAGAGACCATGCAAATATAATCTAGCCTAGCCTTAAGGAAAGCGCTTGTTGATATCACGAAATGTTATACTTGGTAAATGTTTCGTATTACCTCAGAGACCTTCAGGAAAGCGCTTGTTGCTATCACGAAATGTTATACTTGGTAAATGTTTGGTTCTACCTCAGAGACCTTCAGGAAAGCGCTTGTTGCTATCACGAAATGTTATACTTGGTAAATGTTTGGTTCTACCTCAGAGACCATGCAAATATAATCTAGCCTAGCCTTAAGGAAAGCGCTTGTTGCTATCACAAAATGTTATACTTGGTAAATGTTTGGTATTGCCTCAGAGACCTTCAGGAAAGCGCTTGTTGCTATCACGAAATGTTATACTTGGTAAATGTTTGGTTCTACCTCAGAGACCATGCAAATATAATCTAGCCGAGCCTTAAGGAAAGCGCTTGTTGCTATCACGAAATGTTATACTTGGTAAATGTTTGGTTCTACCTCAGAGACCTTCAGGAAAGCGCTTGTTGCTATCACGAAATGTTATACTTGGTAAATGTTTGGTTCTACCTCAGAGACCATGCAAATATAATCTAGCCTAGCCTTAAGGAAAGCGCTTGTTGCTATCACGAAATGTTATACTTGGTAAATGTTTGGTTCTACCTCAGAGACCATGCAAATATAATCTAGCCTAGCCTTAAGGAAAGCGCTTGTTGCTATCACAAAATGTTATACTTGGTAAATGTTTGGTATTACCTCAGAGACCTTCAGGAAAGCGCTTGTTGCTATCACGAAATGTTATACTTGGTAAATGTTTGGTTCTTCCTCAGAGACCATGCAAATATAATCTAGCCTAGCCTTAAGGAAAGCGCTTGTTGCTATCACAAAATGTTATACTTGGTAAATGTTTGGTATTACCTCAGAGACCTTCAGGAAAGCGCTTGTTGCTATCACGAAATGTTATACTTGGAAAATGTTTGGTTCTACCTCAGAGACCATGCAAATATAATCTAGCCTAGCCTTAAGGAAAGCGCTTGTTGCTATTACAAAATGTTATACTTGGTAAATGTTTGGTTCTACCTCAGAGACCATGCAAATATAATCTAGCCTAGCCTTAAGGAAAGCGCTTGTTGCTATTACAAAATGTTATACTTGGTAAATGTTTGGTATTACCTCAGAGACCTTCAGGAAAGCGCTTGTTGCTATCACGAAATGTTATACTTGGTAAATGTTTGGTTCTACCTCAGAGACCTTCAGGAAAGCGCTTGTTGCTATCACGAAATGTTATACTTGGTAAATGTTTGGTTCTACCTCAGAGACCTTCAGGAAAGCGCTTGTTGCTATCACGAAATGTTATACTTGGTAAATGTTTGGTTCTACCTCAGAGACCTTCAGGAAAGCGCTTGTTGCTATCACGAAATGTTATACTTGGTAAATGTTTGGTTCTACCTCAGAGACCTTCAGGAAAGCGCTTGTTGCTATCACGAAATGTTATACTTGGTAAATGTTTGGTTCTACCTCAGAGACCTTCAGGAAAGCGCTTGTTGCTATCACGAAATGTTATACATGGTAAATGTTTGGTATTACCTCAGAGACCTTCAGGAAAGCGCTTGTTGCTATCACGAAATGTTATACTTGGTAAATGTTTGGTACTACCTCAGAGACCTTCAGGAAAGCGCTTGTTGCTATCACGAAATGTTATACTTGGTAAATGTTTGGTTCTACCTCAGAGACCTTCAGGAAAGCGCTTGTTGCTATCACGAAATGTTATACTTGGTAAATGTTTGGTTCTACCTCAGAGACCATGCAAATATAATCTAGCGTAGCTTTAAGGAAAGCGCTTGTTGCTATCACAAAATGTTATACTTGGTAAATGTTTGGTATTACCTCAGAGACCTTCAGGAAAGCGCTTGTTGCTATCACGAAATGTTATACTTGGTAAATGTTTGGTTCTACCTCAGAGACCATGCAAATATAATCTAGCCTAGCCTTAAGGAAAGCGCTTGTTGCTATTACAAAATGTTATACTTGGTAAATGTTTGGTATTACCTCAGAGACCTTCAGGAAAGCGCTTGTTGCTATCACGAAATGTTATACTTGGTAAATGTTTGGTATTACCTCAGAGACCTTCAGGAAAGCGCTTGTTGCTATCACGAAATGTTATACTTGGTAAATGTTTGGTTCTACCTCAGAGACCATGCAAATATAATCTAGCCTAGCCTTAAGGAAAGCGCTTGTTGCTATCACAAAATGTTATACTTGGTAAATGTTTGGTATTACCTCAGAGACCTTCAGGAAAGAGCTTGTTGCTATCACGAAATGTTATACTTGGTAAATGTTTGGTTCTACCTCAGATACCATGCAAATATAATCTAGCCTAGCCTTAAGGAAAGCGCTTGTTGCTATCACGAAATGTTATACTTGGTAAATGTTTGGTATTACCTCAGAGACCTTCAGGAAAGCGCTTGTTGCTATCACGAAATGGGTTACTTGGTAAATGTTTGGTTCTACCTCAAAGACCATGCAAATATAATCTAGCCTAGCCTTAAGGAAAGCGCTTGTTGCTATCACGAAATGTTATACTTGGTAAATGTTTGGTATTACCTCAGAGACCTTCAGGAAAGCGCTTGTTGCTATCACGAAATGTTATACTTGGTAAATGTTTGGTTCTACCTCAAAGACCATGCAAATATAATCTAGCCTAGCCTTAAGGAAAGCGCTTGTTGCTATCTCGAAGTGTTATACTTGGTAAATGTTTGGTTCTACCTCAAAGACCATGCAAATATAATCTAGCCTAGCCTTAAGGTAAGCACTTGTTGCTATCACGAAATGTTATACTTGGTAAATGTTTGGTTCTACCTCAAAGACCATGCAAATATAATCTAGCCTAGCCTTAAGGAAAGCGCTTGTTGCTATCACGAAATGTTATACTTGGTAAATGTTTGGTATTACCTCAGAGACCTTCAGGAAAGCGCTTGTTGCTATCACGAAATGTTATACTTGGTAAATGTTTGGTTCTACCTCAGAGACCATGCAAATATAATCTAGCCTACCCTTAAGGAAAGCGCTTGTTGCTATCAGGAAATGTTATACTTGGTAAATGTTTGGTTCTACCTCAGAGACCATGCAAATATAATCTAGCCTAGCCTTAAGGAAAGAGCTTGTTGCTATCACGAAATGTTATACTTGGTAAATGTTTGGTTCTACCTCAGAGACCATGCAAATATAATCTAGCCTAGCCTTAAGGAAAGCGCTTGTTGCTATCAGGAAATGTTATACTTGGTAAATGTTTGGTTCTACCCCAGAGACCTTCAGGAAAGCGCTTGTTGCTATCACGAAATGTTATACTTGGTAAATGTTTGGTTCTACCTCAGAGACCATGCAAATATAATCTAGCCTAGCCTTAAGGAAAGCGCTTGTTGATATCACGAAATGTTATACTTGGTAAATGTTTGGTTCTACCTCAGAGACCATGCAAATATAATCTAGCCTAGCCTTAAGGAAAGCGCTTGTTGATATCACGAAATGTTATACTTGGTAAATGTTTGGTTTTACCTCAGAGACCTTCAGGAAAGCGCTTGTTGCTATCACGAAATGTTATACTTGGTAAATGTTTGGTTCTACCTCAGAGACCATGCAAATATAATCTAGCCTAGCCTTAAGGAAAGCGCTTGTTGCTATCACAAAATGTTATACTTGGTAAATGTTTGGTATTACCTCAGAGACCATGCAAATATAATCTAGCCTAGCCTTAAGGAAAGCGCTTGTTGCTATCACAAAATGTTATACTTGGTAAATGTTTGGTATTACCTCAGAGACCATGCAAATGTAATCTAGCCAAGCCTTAAGGAAAGCGCTTGTTGCTATCACGAAATGTTATACTTGGTAAATGTTTGGTTTTACCTCAGAGACCATGCAAATATAATCTAGCCAAGCCTTAAGGAAAGCGCTTGTTGCTATCACGAAATGTTATACTTGGTAAATGTTTGGTTTTACCTCAGAGACCATGCAAATATAATCTAGCCTAGCCTTAAGGAAAGCGCTTGTTGCTATCACGAAATGTTATACTTGGTAAATGTTTGGTTCTACCTCAGAGACCATGCAAATATAATCTAGCCTAGCCTTAAGGAAAGCGCTTGTTGCTATCACAAAATGTTATACTTGGTAAATGTTTCGTTTTACCTCAGAGACCATGCAAATGTAATCTAGCTTAGCCTTAAGGAAAGCGCTTGTTGCTATCACAAAATGTTATACTTGGTAAATGTTTGGTTCTACCTCAGAGACCATGCAAATATAATCTAGCCTAGCCTTAAGGAAAGCGCTTGTTGAAATCACGAAATGTTATACTTGGTAAATGTTTGGTTTTACCTCAGAGACCATGCAAATGTAATCTAGCCTAGCCTTAAGGAAAGCGCTTGTTGCTATCACGAAATGTTATACTTGGTAAATGTTTGGTTCTACCTCAGAGACCATGCAAATGTAATCTAGCTTAGCCTTAAGGATAGCGCTTGTTGCTATCACAAAATGTTATACTTGGTAAATGTTTGGTTCTACCTCAGAGACCATGCAAATGTAATCTAGCTTAGCCTTAAGGAAAGCGCTTGTTGCTATCACAAAATGTTATACTTGGTAAATGTTTGGTTCTACCTCAGAGACCATGCAAATATAATCTAGCCTAGCCTTAAGGAAAGCGCTTGTTGCTATTACAAAATGTTATACTTGGTAAATGTTTGGTATTACCTCAGAGACCTTCAGGAAAGCGCTTGTTGCTATCACGAAATGTTATACTTGGTAAATGTTTGGTTTTACCTCAGAGACCTTCAGGAAAGCGCTTGTTGCTATCACGAAATGTTATACTTGGTAAATGTTTGGTTTTACCTCAGAGACCTTCAGGAAAGCGCTTGTTGCTATCACAAAATGTTATACTTGGTAAATGTTTGGTTTTACCTCAGAGACCTTCAGGAAAGCGCTTGTTGCTATCACGAAATGTTATACTTGGTAAATGTTTGGCTCTACCTCAGAGACCTTCAGGAAAGCGCTTGTTGCTATCACGAAATGTTATACTTGGTAAATGTTTGGTTCTACCTCAGAGACCTTCAGGAAAGCGCTTGTTGCTATCACGAAATGTTATACTTGGTAAATGTTTGGTTCTACCTCAGAGACCTTCAGGAAAGCGCTTGTTGCTATCACAAAATGTTATACTTGGTAAATGTTTGGTATTACCTCAGAGACCTTCAGGAAAGCGCTTGTTGCTATCACGAAATGTTATACTTGGTAAATGTTTGGTTTTACCTCAGAGACCTTCAGGAAAGCGCTTGTTGCTATCACGAAATGTTATACTTGGTAAATGTTTGGTTCTACCTCAGAGATCTTCAGGAAAGCGCTTGTTGCTATCACGAAATGTTATACTTGGTAAATGTTTGGTATTACCTCAGAGACCTTCAGGAAAGCGCTTGTTGATATCACGAAATGTTATACTTGGTAAATGTTTGGTATTACCTCAGAGACCTTCAGGAAAGCGCTTGTTGCTATCACGAAATGTTATACTTGGTAAATGTTTGGTTCTACCTCAGAGACCTTCAGGAAAGCGCTTGTTGCTATCACGAAATGTTATACTTGGTAAATGTTTGGTTCTACCTCAGAGACCATGCAAATATAATCTAGCCTAGCCTTAAGGAAAGCTCTTGTTGATATCACGAAATGTTATACTTGGTAAATGTTTCGTATTACCTCAGAGACCTTCAGGAAAGCGCTTGTTGCTATCACGAAATGTTATACTTGGTAAATGTTTGGTTCTACCTCAGAGACCTTCAGGAAAGCGCTTGTTGCTATCACGAAATGTTATACTTGGTAAATGTTTGGTTCTACCTCAGAGACCATGCAAATATAATCTAGCCTAGCCTTAAGGAAAGCGCTTGTTGCTATCACAAAATGTTATACTTGGTAAATGTTTGGTATTGCCTCAGAGACCTTCAGGAAAGCGCTTGTTGCTATCACGAAATGTTATACTTGGTAAATGTTTGGTTATACCTCAGAGACCATGCAAATATAATCTAGCCGAGCCTTAAGGAAAGCGCTTGTTGCTATCACGAAATGTTATACTTGGTAAATGTTTGGTTCTACCTCAGAGACCTTCAGGAAAGCGCTTGTTGCTATCACGAAATGTTATACTTGGTAAATGTTTGGTTCTACCTCAGAGACCATGCAAATATAATCTAGCCTAGCCTTAAGGAAAGCGCTTGTTGCTATCACGAAATGTTATACTTGGTAAATGTTTGGTTCTACCTCAGAGACCATGCAAATATAATCTAGCCTAGCCTTAAGGAAAGCGCTTGTTGCTATCACAAAATGTTATACTTGGTAAATGTTTGGTATTACCTCAGAGACCTTCAGGAAAGCGCTTGTTGCTATCACGAAATGTTATACTTGGTAAATGTTTGGTTCTACCTCAGAGACCATGCAAATATAATCTAGCCTAGCCTTAAGGAAAGCGCTTGTTGCTATCACAAAATGTTATACTTGGTAAATGTTTGGTATTACCTCAGAGACCTTCAGGAAAGCGCTTGTTGCTATCACGAAATGTTATACTTGGTAAATGTTTGGTTTTACCTCAGAGACCTTCAGGAAAGCGCTTGTTGCTATCACGAAATGTTATACTTGGTAAATGTTTGGTTCTACCTCAGAGACCTTCAGGAAAGCGCTTGTTGCTATCACGAAATGTTATACATGGTAAATGTTTGGTATTACCTCAGAGACCTTCAGGAAAGCGCTTGTTGCTATCACGAAATGTTATACTTGGTAAATGTTTGGTACTACCTCAGAGACCTTCAGGAAAGCGCTTGTTGCTATCACGAAATGTTATACTTGGTAAATGTTTGGTTCTACCTCAGAGACCTTCAGGAAAGCGCTTGTTGCTATCACGAAATGTTATACTTGGTAAATGTTTGGTTCTACCTCAGAGACCATGCAAATAAAATCTAGCGTAGCTTTAAGGAAAGCGCTTGTTGCTATCACAAAATGTTATACTTGGTAAATGTTTGGTATTACCTCAGAGACCTTCAGGAAAGCGCTTGTTGCTATCACGAAATGTTATACTTGGTAAATGTTTGGTTCTACCTCAGAGACCATGCAAATATAATCTAGCCTAGCCTTAAGGAAAGCGCTTGTTGCTATTACAAAATGTTATACTTGGTAAATGTTTGGTATTACCTCAGAGACCTTCAGGAAAGCGCTTGTTGCTATCACGAAATGTTATACTTGGTAAATGTTTGGTATTACCTCAGAGACCTTCAGGAAAGCGCTTGTTGCTATCACGAAATGTTATACTTGGTAAATGTTTGGTTCTACCTCAGAGACCATGCAAATATAATCTAGCCTAGCCTTAAGGAAAGCGCTTGTTGCTATCACAAAATGTTATACTTGGTAAATGTTTGGTATTACCTCAGAGACCTTCAGGAAAGAGCTTGTTGCTATCACGAAATGTTATACTTGGTAAATGTTTGGTTCTACCTCAGATACCATGCAAATATAATCTAGCCTAGCCTTAAGGAAAGCGCTTGTTGCTATCACGAAATGTTATACTTGGTAAATGTTTGGTATTACCTCAGAGACCTTCAGGAAAGCGCTTGTTGCTATCACGAAATGGGTTACTTGGTAAATGTTTGGTTCTACCTCAAAGACCATGCAAATATAATCTAGCCTAGCCTTAAGGAAAGCGCTTGTTGCTATCACGAAATGTTATACTTGGTAAATGTTTGGTATTACCTCAGAGACCTTCAGGAAAGCGCTTGTTGCTATCACGAAATGTTATACTTGGTAAATGTTTGGTTCTACCTCAAAGACCATGCAAATATAATCTAGCCTAGCCTTAAGGAAAGCGCTTGTTGCTATCACGAAGTGTTATACTTGGTAAATGTTTGGTTCTACCTCAAAGACCATGCAAATATAATCTAGCCTAGCCTTAAGGAAAGCGCTTGTTGCTATCACGAAATGTTATACTTGGTAAATGTTTGGTTCTACCTCAGAGACCATGCAAATATAATCTAGCCTAGCCTTAAGGTAAGCACTTGTTGCTATCACGAAATGTTATACTTGGTAAATGTTTGGTTCTACCTCAAAGACCATGCAAATATAATCTAGCCTAGCCTTAAGGAAAGCGCTTGTTGCTATCACGAAATGTTATACTTGGTAAATGTTTGGTATTACCTCAGAGACCTTCAGGAAAGCGCTTGTTGCTATCACGAAATGTTATACTTGGTAAATGTTTGGTTCTACCTCAGAGACCATGCAAATATAATCTAGCCTACCCTTAAGGAAAGCGCTTGTTGCTATCAGGAAATGTTATACTTGGTAAATGTTTGGTTCTACCTCAGAGACCATGCAAATATAATCTAGCCTAGCCTTAAGGAAAGAGCTTGTTGCTATCACGAAATGTTATACTTGGTAAATGTTTGGTTCTACCTCAGAGACCATGCAAATATAATCTAGCCTAGCCTTAAGGAAAGCGCTTGTTGCTATCAGGAAATGTTATACTTGGTAAATGTTTGGTTCTACCTCAGAGACCTTCAGGAAAGCGCTTGTTGCTATCACGAAATGTTATACTTGGTAAATGTTTGGTTCTACCTCAGAGACCATGCAAATATAATCTAGCCTAGCCTTAAGGAAAGCGCTTGTTGATATCACGAAATGTTATACTTGGTAAATGTTTGGTTCTACCTCAGAGACCATGCAAATATAATCTAGCCTAGCCTTAAGGAAAGCGCTTGTTGATATCACGAAATGTTATACTTGGTAAATGTTTGGTTTTACCTCAGAGACCTTCAGGAAAGCGCTTGTTGCTATCACGAAATGTTATACTTGGTAAATGTTTGGTTCTACCTCAGAGACCATGCAAATATAATCTAGCCTAGCCTTAAGGAAAGCGCTTGTTGCTATCACAAAATGTTATACTTGGTAAATGTTTGGTATTACCTCAGAGACCATGCAAATATAATCTAGCCTAGCCTTAAGGAAAGCGCTTGTTGCTATCACAAAATGTTATACTTGGTAAATGTTTGGTATTACCTCAGAGACCATGCAAATGTAATCTAGCCAAGCCTTAAGGAAAGCGCTTGTTGCTATCACGAAATGTTATACTTGGTAAATGTTTGGTTTTACCTCAGAGACCATGCAAATATAATCTAGCCAAGCCTTAAGGAAAGCGCTTGTTGCTATCACGAAATGTTATACTTGGTAAATGTTTGGTTTTACCTCAGAGACCATGCAAATATAATCTAGCCTAGCCTTAAGGAAAGCGCTTGTTGCTATCACGAAATGTTATACTTGGTAAATGTTTGGTTCTACCTCAGAGACCATGCAAATATAATCTAGCCTAGCCTTAAGGAAAGCGCTTGTTGCTATCACAAAATGTTATACTTGGTAAATGTTTCGTTTTACCTCAGAGACCATGCAAATGTAATCTAGCTTAGCCTTAAGGAAAGCGCTTGTTGCTATCACAAAATGTTATACTTGGTAAATGTTTGGTTCTACCTCAGAGACCATGCAAATATAATCTAGCCTAGCCTTAAGGAAAGCGCTTGTTGCAATCACGAAATGTTATACTTGGTAAATGTTTGGTTTTACCTCAGAGACCATGCAAATGTAATCTAGCCTAGCCTTAAGGAAAGCGCTTGTTGCTATCACGAAATGTTATACTTGGTAAATGTTTGGTTCTACCTCAGAGACCATGCAAATGTAATCTAGCTTAGCCTTAAGGATAGCGCTTGTTGCTATCACAAAATGTTATACTTGGTAAATGTTTGGTTCTACCTCAGAGACCATGCAAATGTAATCTAGCTTAGCCTTAAGGAAAGCGCTTGTTGCTATCACAAAATGTTATACTTGGTAAATGTTTGGTTCTACCTCAGAGACCATGCAAATATAATCTAGCCTAGCCTTAAGGAAAGCGCTTGTTGCTATTACAAAATGTTATACTTGGTAAATGTTTGGTATTACCTCAGAGACCTTCAGGAAAGCGCTTGTTGCTATCACGAAATGTTATACTTGGTAAATGTTTGGTATTACCTCAGAGACCTTCAGGAAAGAGCTTGTTGCTATCACGAAATGTTATACTTGGTAAATGTTTGGTTCTACCTCAGATACCATGCAAATATAATCTAGCCTAGCCTTAAGGAAAGCGCTTGTTGCTATCACGAAATGTTATACTTGGTAAATGTTTGGTATTACCTCAGAGACCTTCAGGAAAGCGCTTGTTGCTATCACGAAATGGGTTACTTGGTAAATGTTTGGTTCTACCTCAAAGACCATGCAAATATAATCTAGCCTAGCCTTAAGGAAAGCGCTTGTTGCTATCACGAAATGTTATACTTGGTAAATGTTTGGTATTACCTCAGAGACCTTCAGGAAAGCGCTTGTTGCTATCACGAAATGTTATACTTGGTAAATGTTTGGTTCTACCTCAAAGACCATGCAAATATAATCTAGCCTAGCCTTAAGGAAAGCGCTTGTTGCTATCACGAAGTGTTATACTTGGTAAATGTTTGGTTCTACCTCAAAGACCATGCAAATATAATCTAGCCTAGCCTTAAGGTAAGCACTTGTTGCTATCACGAAATGTTATACTTGGTAAATGTTTGGTTCTACCTCAAAGACCATGCAAATATAATCTAGCCTAGCCTTAAGGAAAGCGCTTGTTGCTATCACGAAATGTTATACTTGGTAAATGTTTGGTATTACCTCAGAGACCTTCAGGAAAGCGCTTGTTGCTATCACGAAATGTTATACTTGGTAAATGTTTGGTTCTACCTCAGAGACCATGCAAATATAATCTAGCCTACCCTTAAGGAAAGCGCTTGTTGCTATCAGGAAATGTTATACTTGGTAAATGTTTGGTTCTACCTCAGAGACCATGCAAATATAATCTAGCCTAGCCTTAAG
Organism: Prosapia bicincta; assembly: GCA_036971475.1. Lineage (NCBI taxonomy): Eukaryota > Metazoa > Arthropoda > Insecta > Hemiptera > Cercopidae > Prosapia > Prosapia bicincta. Next base: position 107,800,635 of record JBAIZL010000005.1, on the reverse strand, counting down.
GAAAGAGCTTGTTGCTATCACGAAATGTTATACTTGGTAAATGTTTGGTTCTACCTCAGAGACCATGCAAATATAATCTAGCCTAGCCTTAAGGAAAGCGCTTGTTGCTATCAGGAAATGTTATACTTGGTAAATGTTTGGTTCTACCTCAGAGACCTTCAGGAAAGCGCTTGTTGCTATCACGAAATGTTATACTTGGTAAATGTTTGGTTCTACCTCAGAGACCATGCAAATATAATCTAGCCTAGCCTTAAGGAAAGCGCTTGTTGATATCACGAAATGTTATACTTGGTAAATGTTTGGTTCTACCTCAGAGACCATGCAAATATAATCTAGCCTAGCCTTAAGGAAAGCGCTTGTTGATATCACGAAATGTTATACTTGGTAAATGTTTGGTTTTACCTCAGAGACCTTCAGGAAAGCGCTTGTTGCTATCACGAAATGTTATACTTGGTAAATGTTTGGTTCTACCTCAGAGACCATGCAAATATAATCTAGCCTAGCCTTAAGGAAAGCGCTTGTTGCTATCACAAAATGTTATACTTGGTAAATGTTTGGTATTACCTCAGAGACCATGCAAATATAATCTAGCCTAGCCTTAAGGAAAGCGCTTGTTGCTATCACAAAATGTTATACTTGGTAAATGTTTGGTATTACCTCAGAGACCATGCAAATGTAATCTAGCCAAGCCTTAAGGAAAGCGCTTGTTGCTATCACGAAATGTTATACTTGGTAAATGTTTGGTTTTACCTCAGAGACCATGCAAATATAATCTAGCCAAGCCTTAAGGAAAGCGCTTGTTGCTATCACGAAATGTTATACTTGGTAAATGTTTGGTTTTACCTCAGAGACCATGCAAATATAATCTAGCCTAGCCTTAAGGAAAGCGCTTGTTGCTATCACGAAATGTTATACTTGGTAAATGTTTGGTTCTACCTCAGAGACCATGCAAATATAATCTAGCCTAGCCTTAAGGAAAGCGCTTGTTGCTATCACAAAATGTTATACTTGGTAAATGTTTCGTTTTACCTCAGAGACCATGCAAATGTAATCTAGCTTAGCCTTAAGGAAAGCGCTTGTTGCTATCACAAAATGTTATACTTGGTAAATGTTTGGTTCTACCTCAGAGACCATGCAAATATAATCTAGCCTAGCCTTAAGGAAAGCGCTTGTTGCAATCACGAAATGTTATACTTGGTAAATGTTTGGTTTTACCTCAGAGACCATGCAAATGTAATCTAGCCTAGCCTTAAGGAAAGCGCTTGTTGCTATCACGAAATGTTATACTTGGTAAATGTTTGGTTCTACCTCAGAGACCATGCAAATGTAATCTAGCTTAGCCTTAAGGATAGCGCTTGTTGCTATCACAAAATGTTATACTTGGTAAATGTTTGGTTCTACCTCAGAGACCATGCAAATGTAATCTAGCTTAGCCTTAAGGAAAGCGCTTGTTGCTATCACAAAATGTTATACTTGGTAAATGTTTGGTTCTACCTCAGAGACCATGCAAATATAATCTAGCCTAGCCTTAAGGAAAGCGCTTGTTGCTATTACAAAATGTTATACTTGGTAAATGTTTGGTATTACCTCAGAGACCTTCAGGAAAGCGCTTGTTGCTATCACGAAATGTTATACTTGGTAAATGTTTGGTTTTACCTCAGAGACCTTCAGGAAAGCGCTTGTTGCTATCACGAAATGTTATACTTGGTAAATGTTTGGTTTTACCTCAGAGACCTTCAGGAAAGCGCTTGTTGCTATCACAAAATGTTATACTTGGTAAATGTTTGGTTTTACCTCAGAGACCTTCAGGAAAGCGCTTGTTGCTATCACGAAATGTTATACTTGGTAAATGTTTGGCTCTACCTCAGAGACCTTCAGGAAAGCGCTTGTTGCTATCACGAAATGTTATACTTGGTAAATGTTTGGTTCTACCTCAGAGACCTTCAGGAAAGCGCTTGTTGCTATCACGAAATGTTATACTTGGTAAATGTTTGGTTCTACCTCAGAGACCTTCAGGAAAGCGCTTGTTGCTATCACAAAATGTTATACTTGGTAAATGTTTGGTATTACCTCAGAGACCTTCAGGAAAGCGCTTGTTGCTATCACGAAATGTTATACTTGGTAAATGTTTGGTTTTACCTCAGAGACCTTCAGGAAAGCGCTTGTTGCTATCACGAAATGTTATACTTGGTAAATGTTTGGTTCTACCTCAGAGATCTTCAGGAAAGCGCTTGTTGCTATCACGAAATGTTATACTTGGTAAATGTTTGGTATTACCTCAGAGACCTTCAGGAAAGCGCTTGTTGCTATCACGAAATGTTATACTTGGTAAATGTTTGGTTCTACCTCAGAGACCTTCAGGAAAGCGCTTGTTGCTATCACGAAATGTTATACTTGGTAAATGTTTGGTTCTACCTCAGAGACCATGCAAATATAATCTAGCCTAGCCTTAAGGAAAGCTCTTGTTGATATCACGAAATGTTATACTTGGTAAATGTTTCGTATTACCTCAGAGACCTTCAGGAAAGCGCTTGTTGCTATCACGAAATGTTATACTTGGTAAATGTTTGGTTCTACCTCAGAGACCTTCAGGAAAGCGCTTGTTGCTATCACGAAATGTTATACTTGGTAAATGTTTGGTTCTACCTCAGAGACCATGCAAATATAATCTAGCCTAGCCTTAAGGAAAGCGCTTGTTGCTATCACAAAATGTTATACTTGGTAAATGTTTGGTATTGCCTCAGAGACCTTCAGGAAAGCGCTTGTTGCTATCACGAAATGTTATACTTGGTAAATGTTTGGTTATACCTCAGAGACCATGCAAATATAATCTAGCCGAGCCTTAAGGAAAGCGCTTGTTGCTATCACGAAATGTTATACTTGGTAAATGTTTGGTTCTACCTCAGAGACCTTCAGGAAAGCGCTTGTTGCTATCACGAAATGTTATACTTGGTAAATGTTTGGTTCTACCTCAGAGACCATGCAAATATAATCTAGCCTAGCCTTAAGGAAAGCGCTTGTTGCTATCACGAAATGTTATACTTGGTAAATGTTTGGTTCTACCTCAGAGACCATGCAAATATAATCTAGCCTAGCCTTAAGGAAAGCGCTTGTTGCTATCACAAAATGTTATACTTGGTAAATGTTTGGTATTACCTCAGAGACCTTCAGGAAAGCGCTTGTTGCTATCACGAAATGTTATACTTGGTAAATGTTTGGTTCTACCTCAGAGACCATGCAAATATAATCTAGCCTAGCCTTAAGGAAAGCGCTTGTTGCTATCACAAAATGTTATACTTGGTAAATGTTTGGTATTACCTCAGAGACCTTCAGGAAAGCGCTTGTTGCTATCACGAAATGTTATACTTGGTAAATGTTTGGTTTTACCTCAGAGACCTTCAGGAAAGCGCTTGTTGCTATCACGAAATGTTATACTTGGTAAATGTTTGGTTCTACCTCAGAGACCTTCAGGAAAGCGCTTGTTGCTATCACGAAATGTTATACATGGTAAATGTTTGGTATTACCTCAGAGACCTTCAGGAAAGCGCTTGTTGCTATCACGAAATGTTATACTTGGTAAATGTTTGGTTCTACCTCAGAGACCTTCAGGAAAGCGCTTGTTGCTATCACGAAATGTTATACTTGGTAAATGTTTGGTTCTACCTCAGAGACCATGCAAATATAATCTAGCGTAGCTTTAAGGAAAGCGCTTGTTGCTATCACAAAATGTTATACTTGGTAAATGTTTGGTATTACCTCAGAGACCTTCAGGAAAGCGCTTGTTGCTATCACGAAATGTTATACTTGGTAAATGTTTGGTTCTACCTCAGAGACCATGCAAATATAATCTAGCCTAGCCTTAAGGAAAGCGCTTGTTGCTATTACAAAATGTTATACTTGGTAAATGTTTGGTATTACCTCAGAGACCTTCAGGAAAGCGCTTGTTGCTATCACGAAATGTTATACTTGGTAAATGTTTGGTATTACCTCAGAGACCTTCAGGAAAGCGCTTGTTGCTATCACGAAATGTTATACTTGGTAAATGTTTGGTTCTACCTCAGAGACCATGCAAATATAATCTAGCCTAGCCTTAAGGAAAGCGCTTGTTGCTATCACAAAATGTTATACTTTGTAAATGTTTGGTATTACCTCAGAGACCTTCAGGAAAGAGCTTGTTGCTATCACGAAATGTTATACTTGGTAAATGTTTGGTTCTACCTCAGATACCATGCAAATATAATCTAGCCTAGCCTTAAGGAAAGCGCTTGTTGCTATCACGAAATGTTATACTTGGTAAATGTTTGGTATTACCTCAGAGACCTTCAGGAAAGCGCTTGTTGCTATCACGAAATGGGTTACTTGGTAAATGTTTGGTTCTACCTCAAAGACCATGCAAATATAATCTAGCCTAGCCTTAAGGAAAGCGCTTGTTGCTATCACGAAATGTTATACTTGGTAAATGTTTGGTATTACCTCAGAGACCTTCAGGAAAGCGCTTGTTGCTATCACGAAATGTTATACTTGGTAAATGTTTGGTTCTACCTCAAAGACCATGCAAATATAATCTAGCCTAGCCTTAAGGAAAGCGCTTGTTGCTATCACGAAGTGTTATACTTGGTAAATGTTTGGTTCTACCTCAAAGACCATGCAAATATAATCTAGCCTAGCCTTAAGGAAAGCGCTTGTTGCTATCACGAAATGTTATACTTGGTAAATGTTTGGTTCTACCTCAGAGACCATGCAAATATAATCTAGCCTAGCCTTAAGGTAAGCACTTGTTGCTATCACGAAATGTTATACTTGGTAAATGTTTGGTTCTACCTCAAAGACCATGCAAATATAATCTAGCCTAGCCTTAAGGAAAGCGCTTGTTGCTATCACGAAATGTTATACTTGGTAAATGTTTGGTATTACCTCAGAGACCTTCAGGAAAGCGCTTGTTGCTATCACGAAATGTTATACTTGGTAAATGTTTGGTTCTACCTCAGAGACCATGCAAATATAATCTAGCCTACCCTTAAGGAAAGCGCTTGTTGCTATCAGGAAATGTTATACTTGGTAAATGTTTGGTTCTACCTCAGAGACCATGCAAATATAATCTAGCCTAGCCTTAAGGAAAGAGCTTGTTGCTATCACGAAATGTTATACTTGGTAAATGTTTGGTTCTACCTCAGAGACCATGCAAATATAATCTAGCCTAGCCTTAAGGAAAGCGCTTGTTGCTATCAGGAAATGTTATACTTGGTAAATGTTTGGTTCTACCTCAGAGACCTTCAGGAAAGCGCTTGTTGCTATCACGAAATGTTATACTTGGTAAATGTTTGGTTCTACCTCAGAGACCATGCAAATATAATCTAGCCTAGCCTTAAGGAAAGCGCTTGTTGATATCACGAAATGTTATACTTGGTAAATGTTTGGTTCTACCTCAGAGACCATGCAAATATAATCTAGCCTAGCCTTAAGGAAAGCGCTTGTTGATATCACGAAATGTTATACTTGGTAAATGTTTGGTTTTACCTCAGAGACCTTCAGGAAAGCGCTTGTTGCTATCACGAAATGTTATACTTGGTAAATGTTTGGTTCTACCTCAGAGACCATGCAAATATAATCTAGCCTAGCCTTAAGGAAAGCGCTTGTTGCTATCACAAAATGTTATACTTGGTAAATGTTTGGTATTACCTCAGAGACCATGCAAATATAATCTAGCCTAGCCTTAAGGAAAGCGCTTGTTGCTATCACAAAATGTTATACTTGGTAAATGTTTGGTATTACCTCAGAGACCATGCAAATGTAATCTAGCCAAGCCTTAAGGAAAGCGCTTGTTGCTATCACGAAATGTTATACTTGGTAAATGTTTGGTTTTACCTCAGAGACCATGCAAATATAATCTAGCCAAGCCTTAAGGAAAGCGCTTGTTGCTATCACGAAATGTTATACTTGGTAAATGTTTGGTTTTACCTCAGAGACCATGCAAATATAATCTAGCCTAGCCTTAAGGAAAGCGCTTGTTGCTATCACGAAATGTTATACTTGGTAAATGTTTGGTTCTACCTCAGAGACCATGCAAATATAATCTAGCCTAGCCTTAAGGAAAGCGCTTGTTGCTATCACAAAATGTTATACTTGGTAAATGTTTCGTTTTACCTCAGAGACCATGCAAATGTAATCTAGCTTAGCCTTAAGGAAAGCGCTTGTTGCTATCACAAAATGTTATACTTGGTAAATGTTTGGTTCTACCTCAGAGACCATGCAAATATAATCTAGCCTAGCCTTAAGGAAAGCGCTTGTTGCAATCACGAAATGTTATACTTGGTAAATGTTTGGTTTTACCTCAGAGACCATGCAAATGTAATCTAGCCTAGCCTTAAGGAAAGCGCTTGTTGCTATCACGAAATGTTATACTTGGTAAATGTTTGGTTCTACCTCAGAGACCATGCAAATGTAATCTAGCTTAGCCTTAAGGATAGCGCTTGTTGCTATCACAAAATGTTATACTTGGTAAATGTTTGGTTCTACCTCAGAGACCATGCAAATGTAATCTAGCTTAGCCTTAAGGAAAGCGCTTGTTGCTATCACAAAATGTTATACTTGGTAAATGTTTGGTTCTACCTCAGAGACCATGCAAATATAATCTAGCCTAGCCTTAAGGAAAGCGCTTGTTGCTATTACAAAATGTTATACTTGGTAAATGTTTGGTATTACCTCAGAGACCTTCAGGAAAGCGCTTGTTGCTATCACGAAATGTTATACTTGGTAAATGTTTGGTTTTACCTCAGAGACCTTCAGGAAAGCGCTTGTTGCTATCACGAAATGTTATACTTGGTAAATGTTTGGTTTTACCTCAGAGACCTTCAGGAAAGCGCTTGTTGCTATCACAAAATGTTATACTTGGTAAATGTTTGGTTTTACCTCAGAGACCTTCAGGAAAGCGCTTGTTGCTATCACGAAATGTTATACTTGGTAAATGTTTGGCTCTACCTCAGAGACCTTCAGGAAAGCGCTTGTTGCTATCACGAAATGTTATACTTGGTAAATGTTTGGTTCTACCTCAGAGACCTTCAGGAAAGCGCTTGTTGCTATCACGAAATGTTATACTTGGTAAATGTTTGGTTCTACCTCAGAGACCTTCAGGAAAGCGCTTGTTGCTATCACAAAATGTTATACTTGGTAAATGTTTGGTATTACCTCAGAGACCTTCAGGAAAGCGCTTGTTGCTATCACGAAATGTTATACTTGGTAAATGTTTGGTTTTACCTCAGAGACCTTCAGGAAAGCGCTTGTTGCTATCACGAAATGTTATACTTGGTAAATGTTTGGTTCTACCTCAGAGACCTTCAGGAAAGCGCTTGTTGCTATCACGAAATGTTATACTTGGTAAATGTTTGGTATTACCTCAGAGACCTTCAGGAAAGCGCTTGTTGATATCACGAAATGTTATACTTGGTAAATGTTTGGTATTACCTCAGAGACCTTCAGGAAAGCGCTTGTTGCTATCACGAAATGTTATACTTGGTAAATGTTTGGTTCTACCTCAGAGACCTTCAGGAAAGCGCTTGTTGCTATCACGAAATGTTATACTTGGTAAATGTTTGGTTCTACCTCAGAGACCATGCAAATATAATCTAGCCTAGCCTTAAGGAAAGCTCTTGTTGATATCACGAAATGTTATACTTGGTAAATGTTTCGTATTACCTCAGAGACCTTCAGGAAAGCGCTTGTTGCTATCACGAAATGTTATACTTGGTAAATGTTTGGTTCTACCTCAGAGACCTTCAGGAAAGCGCTTGTTGCTATCACGAAATGTTATACTTGGTAAATGTTTGGTTCTACCTCAGAGACCATGCAAATATAATCTAGCCTAGCCTTAAGGAAAGCGCTTGTTGCTATCACAAAATGTTATACTTGGTAAATGTTTGGTATTGCCTCAGAGACCTTCAGGAAAGCGCTTGTTGCTATCACGAAATGTTATACTTGGTAAATGTTTGGTTATACCTCAGAGACCATGCAAATATAATCTAGCCGAGCCTTAAGGAAAGCGCTTGTTGCTATCACGAAATGTTATACTTGGTAAATGTTTGGTTCTACCTCAGAGACCTTCAGGAAAGCGCTTGTTGCTATCACGAAATGTTATACTTGGTAAATGTTTGGTTCTACCTCAGAGACCATGCAAATATAATCTAGCCTAGCCTTAAGGAAAGCGCTTGTTGCTATCACGAAATGTTATACTTGGTAAATGTTTGGTTCTACCTCAGAGACCATGCAAATATAATCTAGCCTAGCCTTAAGGAAAGCGCTTGTTGCTATCACAAAATGTTATACTTGGTAAATGTTTGGTATTACCTCAGAGACCTTCAGGAAAGCGCTTGTTGCTATCACGAAATGTTATACTTGGTAAATGTTTGGTTCTACCTCAGAGACCATGCAAATATAATCTAGCCTAGCCTTAAGGAAAGCGCTTGTTGCTATCACAAAATGTTATACTTGGTAAATGTTTGGTATTACCTCAGAGACCTTCAGGAAAGCGCTTGTTGCTATCACGAAATGTTATACTTGGAAAATGTTTGGTTCTACCTCAGAGACCATGCAAATATAATCTAGCCTAGCCTTAAGGAAAGCGCTTGTTGCTATTACAAAATGTTATACTTGGTAAATGTTTGGTTCTACCTCAGAGACCATGCAAATATAATCTAGCCTAGCCTTAAGGAAAGCGCTTGTTGCTATTACAAAATGTTATACTTGGTAAATGTTTGGTATTACCTCAGAGACCTTCAGGAAAGCGCTTGTTGCTATCACGAAATGTTATACTTGGTAAATGTTTGGTTCTACCTCAGAGACCTTCAGGAAAGCGCTTGTTGCTATCACGAAATGTTATACTTGGTAAATGTTTGGTTCTACCTCAGAGACCTTCAGGAAAGCGCTTGTTGCAATCACGAAATGTTATACTTGGTAAATGTTTGGTTCTACCTCAGAGACCTTCAGAAAAGCGCTTGTTGCTATCACGAAATGTTATACTTGGTAAATGTTTGGTTCTACCTCAGAGACCTTCAGGAAAGCGCTTGTTGCTATCACGAAATGTTATACTTGGTAAATGTTTGGTTCTACCTCAGAGACCTTCAGGAAAGCGCTTGTTGCTATCACGAAATGTTATACATGGTAAATGTTTGGTATTACCTCAGAGACCTTCAGGAAAGCGCTTGTTGCTATCACGAAATGTTATACTTGGTAAATGTTTGGTACTACCTCAGAGACCTTCAGGAAAGCGCTTGTTGCTATCACGAAATGTTATACTTGGTAAATGTTTGGTTCTACCTCAGAGACCTTCAGGAAAGCGCTTGTTGCTATCACGAAATGTTATACTTGGTAAATGTTTGGTTCTACCTCAGAGACCATGCAAATATAATCTAGCGTAGCTTTAAGGAAAGCGCTTGTTGCTATCACAAAATGTTATACTTGGTAAATGTTTGGTATTACCTCAGAGACCTTCAGGAAAGCGCTTGTTGCTATCACGAAATGTTATACTTGGTAAATGTTTGGTTCTACCTCAGAGACCATGCAAATATAATCTAGCCTAGCCTTAAGGAAAGCGCTTGTTGCTATTACAAAATGTTATACTTGGTAAATGTTTGGTATTACCTCAGAGACCTTCAGGAAAGCGCTTGTTGCTATCACGAAATGTTATACTTGGTAAATGTTTGGTATTACCTCAGAGACCTTCAGGAAAGCGCTTGTTGCTATCACGAAATGTTATACTTGGTAAATGTTTGGTTCTACCTCAGAGACCATGCAAATATAATCTAGCCTAGCCTTAAGGAAAGCGCTTGTTGCTATCACAAAATGTTATACTTGGTAAATGTTTGGTATTACCTCAGAGACCTTCAGGAAAGAGCTTGTTGCTATCACGAAATGTTATACTTGGTAAATGTTTGGTTCTACCTCAGAGACCATGCAAATATAATCCAGCCTAGCCTTAAGGAAAGCGCTTGTTGCTATCACGAAATGTTATACTTGGTAAATGTTTGGTATTACCTCAGAGACCTTCAGGAAAGCGTTTGTTGCTATCACGAAATGGGTTACTTGGTAAATGTTTGGTTCTACCTCAAAGACCATGCAAATATAATCTAGCCTAGCCTTAAGGAAAGCGCTTGTTGCTATCACGATATGTTATACTTGGTAAATGTTTGGTATTACCTCAGAGACCTTCAGGAAAGCGCTTGTTGCTATCACGAAATGTTATACTTGGTAAATGTTTGGTTCTACCTCAAAGACCATGCAAATAAAATCTAGCCTAGCCTTAAGGAAAGCGCTTGTTGCTATCACGAAATGTTATACTTGGTAAATGTTTGGTTCTACCTCAAAGACCATGCAAATATAATCTAGCCTAGCCTTAAGGAAAGCGCTTGTTGCTATCACGAAATGTTATACTTGGTAAATGTTTGGTTCTACCTCAAAGACCATGCAAATATAATCTAGCCTAGCCTTAAGGAAAGCACTTGTTGCTATCACGAAATGTTATACTTGGTAAATGTTTGGTTCTACCTCAAAGACCATGCAAATATATTCTAGCCTAGCCTTAAGGAAAGCGCTTGTTGCTATCACGAAATGTTATACTTGGTAAATGTTTGGTATTACCTCAGAGACCTTCAGGAAAGCGCTTGTTGCTATCACGAAATGTTATACTTGGTAAATGTTTGGTTCTACCTCAGAGACCATGCAAATATAATCTAGCCTACCCTTAAGGAAAGCGCTTGTTGCTATCAGGAAATGTTATACTTGGTAAATGTTTGGTTCTACCTCAGAGACCATGCAAATATAATCTAGCCTAGCCTTAAGGAAAGCGCTTGTTGCTATCACGAAATGTTATACTTGGTAAATGTTTGGTTCTACCTCAGAGACCATGCAAATATAATCTAGCCTAGCCTTAAGGAAAGCGCTTGTTGCTATCAGGAAATGTTATACTTGGTAAATGTTTGGTTCTACCTCAGAGACCTTCAGGAAAGCGCTTGTTGCTATCACGAAATGTTATACTTGGTAAATGTTTGGTTCTACCTCAGAGACCATGCAAATATAATCTAGCCTAGCCTTAAGGAAAGCGCTTGTTGATATCACGAAATGTTATACTTGGTAAATGTTTGGTACTACCTCAGATACCATGCAAATATAATCTAGCCTAGCCTTAAGGAAAGCGCTTGTTGATATCACGAAATGTTATACTTGGTAAATGTTTGGTTTTACCTCAGAGACCTTCAGGAAAGCGCTTGTTGCTATCACGAAATGTTATACTTGGTAAATGTTTGGTTCTACCTCAGAGACCATGCAAATATAATCTAGCCTAGCCTTAAGGAAAGCGCTTGTTGCTATCACGAAATGTTATACTTGGTAAATGTTTGGTTTTACCTCAGAGACCATGCAAATATAATCTAGCCAAGCCTTAAGGAAAGCGCTTGTTGCTATCACGAAATGTTATACTTGGTAAATGTTTGGTTTTACCTCAGAGACCATGCAAATATAATCTAGCCTAGCCTTAAGGAAAGCGCTTGTTGCTATCACGAAATGTTATACTTGGTAAATGTTTGGTATTACCTCAGAGACCATGCAAATATAATCTAGCCTAGCCTTAAGGAAAGCGCTTGTTGCTATCACGAAATGTTATACTTGGTAAATGTTTGGTATTACCTCAGAGACCATGCAAATATAATCTAGCCTAGCCTTAAGGAAAGCGCTTGTTGCTATCACAAAATGTTATACTTGGTAAATGTTTGGTATTACCTCAGAGACCATGCAAATATAATCTAGCCTAGCCTTAAGGAAAGCGCTTGTTGCTATCACAAAATGTTATACTTGGTAAATGTTTGGTATTACCTCAGAGACCATGCAAATGTAATCTAGCCAAGCCTTAAGGAAAGCGCTTGTTGCTATCACGAAATGTTATACTTGGTAAATGTTTGGTTTTACCTCAGAGACCATGCAAATATAATCTAGCCAAGCCTTAAGGAAAGCGCTTGTTGCTATCACGAAATGTTATACTTGGTAAATGTTTGGTTTTACCTCAGAGACCATGCAAATATAATCTAGCCTAGCCTTAAGGAAAGCGCTTGTTGCTATCACGAAATGTTATACTTGGTAAATGTTTGGTTCTACCTCAGAGACCATGCAAATATAATCTAGCCTAGCCTTAAGGAAAGCGCTTGTTGCTATCACAAAATGTTATACTTGGTAAATGTTTCGTTTTACCTCAGAGACCATGCAAATGTAATCTAGCTTAGCCTTAAGGAAAGCGCTTGTTGCTATCACAAAATGTTATACTTGGTAAATGTTTGGTTCTACCTCAGAGACCATGCAAATATAATCTAGCCTAGCCTTAAGGAAAGCGCTTGTTGCTATCACGAAATGTTATACTTGGTAAATGTTTGGTTTTACCTCAGAGACCATGCAAATGTAATCTAGCCTAGCCTTAAGGAAAGCGCTTGTTGCTATCACGAAATGTTATACTTGGTAAATGTTTGGTTCTACCTCAGAGACCATGCAAATGTAATCTAGCTTAGCCTTAAGGATAGCGCTTGTTGCTATCACAAAATGTTATACTTGGTAAATGTTTGGTTCTACCTCAGAGACCATGCAAATGTAATCTAGCTTAGCCTTAAGGAAAGCGCTTGTTGCTATCACAAAATGTTATACTTGGTAAATGTTTGGTTCTACCTCAGAGACCATGCAAATATAATCTAGCCTAGCCTTAAGGAAAGCGCTTGTTGCTATCACGAAATGTTATACTTGGTAAATGTTTGGTTTTACCTCAGAGACCATGCAAATATAATCTAGCCTAGCCTTAAGGAAAGCGCTTGTTGCTATCACGAAATGTTATACTTGGTAAATGTTTGGTTCTACCTCAGAGACCATGCAAATATAATCTAGCCTAGCCTTAAGGAAAGCGCTTGTTGCTATCACAAAATGTTATACTTGGTAAATGTTTCGTTTTACCTCAGAGACCATGCAAATGTAATCTAGCTTAGCCTTAAGGAAAGCGCTTGTTGCTATCACAAAATGTTATACTTGGTAAATGTTTGGTTCTACCTCAGAGACCATGCAAATATAATCTAGCCTAGCCTTAAGGAAAGCGCTTGTTGCTATCACGAAATGTTATACTTGGTAAATGTTTGGTTTTACCTCAGAGACCATGCAAATGTAATCTAGCCTAGCCTTAAGGAAAGCGCTTGTTGCTATCACGAAATGTTATACTTGGTAAATGTTTGGTTCTACCTCAGAGACCATGCAAATGTAATCTAGCTTAGCCTTAAGGATAGCGCTTGTTGCTATCACAAAATGTTATACTTGGTAAATGTTTGGTTCTACCTCAGAGACCATGCAAATGTAATCTAGCTTAGCCTTAAGGAAAGCGCTTGTTGCTATCACAAAATGTTATACTTGGTAAATGTTTGGTTCTACCTCAGAGACCATGCAAATATAATCTAGCCTAGCCTTAAGGAAAGCGCTTGTTGCTATCACAAAATGTTATACTTGGTAAATGTTTGGTTTTACCTCAGAGACCATGCAAATGTAATCTAGCCTAGCCTTAAGGAAAGCGCTTGTTGCTATCACAAAATGTTATACTTGGTAAATGTTTGGTTCTACCTCAGAGACCATGCAAATGTAATCTAGCTTAGCCTTAAGGAAAGCGCTTGTTGCTATCACAAAATGTTATACTTGGTAAATGTTTGGTTCTACCTCAGAGACCATGCAAATATAATCTAGCTTAGCCTTAAGGAAAGCGCTTGTTGCTATCACAAAATGTTATACTTGGTAAATGTTTGGTTTTACCTCAGAGACCATGCAAATGTAATCTAGCCTAGATTTAAGGAAAGCGCTTGTTGCTATCACGAAATGTTATACTTGGTAAATGTTTGGTTCTACCTCAGAGACCATGCAAATGTAATCTAGCCTAGCCTTAAGGAAAGCGCTTGTTGCTATCACGAAATGTTATACTTGGTAAATGTTTGGTTTTACCTCAGAGACCATGCAAATGTAATCTAGCCTAGCCTTAAGGAAAGCGCTTGTTGCTATCACAAAATGTTATACTTGGTAAATGTTTGGTTCTACCTCAGAGACCATGCAAATGTAATCTAGCTTAGCCTTAAGGAAAGCGCTTGTTGCTATCACAAAATGTTATACTTGGTAAATGTTTGGTTCTACCTCAGAGACCATGCAAATATAATCTAGCCTAGCCTTAAGGAAAGCACTTGTTGCTATCACGAAATGTTATACTTGGTAAATGTTTGGTTCTACCTCAAAGACCATGCAAATATATTCTAGCCTAGCCTTAAGGAAAGCGCTTGTTGCTATCACGAAATGTTATACTTGGTAAATGTTTGGTATTACCTCAGAGACCTTCAGGAAAGCGCTTGTTGCTATCACGAAATGTTATACTTGGTAAATGTTTGGTTCTACCTCAGAGACCATGCAAATATAATCTAGCCTACCCTTAAGGAAAGCGCTTGTTGCTATCAGGAAATGTTATACTTGGTAAATGTTTGGTTCTACCTCAGAGACCATGCAAATATAATCTAGCCTAGCCTTAAGGAAAGCGCTTGTTGCTATCACGAAATGTTATACTTGGTAAATGTTTGGTTCTACCTCAGAGACCATGCAAATATAATCTAGCCTAGCCTTAAGGAAAGCGCTTGTTGCTATCAGGAAATGTTATACTTGGTAAATGTTTGGTTCTACCTCAGAGACCTTCAGGAAAGCGCTTGTTGCTATCACGAAATGTTATACTTGGTAAATGTTTGGTTCTACCTCAGAGACCATGCAAATATAATCTAGCCTAGCCTTAAGGAAAGCGCTTGTTGATATCACGAAATGTTATACTTGGTAAATGTTTGGTACTACCTCAGATACCATGCAAATATAATCTAGCCTAGCCTTAAGGAAAGCGCTTGTTGATATCACGAAATGTTATACTTGGTAAATGTTTGGTTTTACCTCAGAGACCTTCAGGAAAGCGCTTGTTGCTATCACGAAATGTTATACTTGGTAAATGTTTGGTTCTACCTCAGAGACCATGCAAATATAATCTAGCCTAGCCTTAAGGAAAGCGCTTGTTGCTATCACGAAATGTTATACTTGGTAAATGTTTGGTTTTACCTCAGAGACCATGCAAATATAATCTAGCCAAGCCTTAAGGAAAGCGCTTGTTGCTATCACGAAATGTTATACTTGGTAAATGTTTGGTTTTACCTCAGAGACCATGCAAATATAATCTAGCCTAGCCTTAAGGAAAGCGCTTGTTGCTATCACGAAATGTTATACTTGGTAAATGTTTGGTATTACCTCAGAGACCATGCAAATATAATCTAGCCTAGCCTTAAGGAAAGCGCTTGTTGCTATCACGAAATGTTATACTTGGTAAATGTTTGGTATTACCTCAGAGACCATGCAAATATAATCTAGCCTAGCCTTAAGGAAAGCGCTTGTTGCTATCACAAAATGTTATACTTGGTAAATGTTTGGTATTACCTCAGAGACCATGCAAATATAATCTAGCCTAGCCTTAAGGAAAGCGCTTGTTGCTATCACGAAATGTTATACTTGGTAAATGTTTGGTTCTACCTCAGAGACCATGCAAATATAATCTAGCCTAGCCTTAAGGAAAGCGCTTGTTGCTATCACAAAATGTTATACTTGGTAAATGTTTCGTTTTACCTCAGAGACCATGCAAATGTAATCTAGCTTAGCCTTAAGGAAAGCGCTTGTTGCTATCACAAAATGTTATACTTGGTAAATGTTTGGTTCTACCTCAGAGACCATGCAAATATAATCTAGCCTAGCCTTAAGGAAAGCGCTTGTTGCTATCACGAAATGTTATACTTGGTAAATGTTTGGTTTTACCTCAGAGACCATGCAAATGTAATCTAGCCTAGCCTTAAGGAAAGCGCTTGTTGCTATCACGAAATGTTATACTTGGTAAATGTTTGGTTCTACCTCAGAGACCATGCAAATGTAATCTAGCTTAGCCTTAAGGATAGCGCTTGTTGCTATCACAAAATGTTATACTTGGTAAATGTTTGGTTCTACCTCAGAGACCATGCAAATGTAATCTAGCTTAGCCTTAAGGAAAGCGCTTGTTGCTATCACAAAATGTTATACTTGGTAAATGTTTGGTTCTACCTCAGAGACCATGCAAATATAATCTAGCCTAGCCTTAAGGAAAGCGCTTGTTGCTATCACAAAATGTTATACTTGGTAAATGTTTGGTTTTACCTCAGAGACCATGCAAATGTAATCTAGCCTAGCCTTAAGGAAAGCGCTTGTTGCTATCACAAAATGTTATACTTGGTAAATGTTTGGTTCTACCTCAGAGACCATGCAAATGTAATCTAGCTTAGCCTTAAGGAAAGCGCTTGTTGCTATCACAAAATGTTATACTTGGTAAATGTTTGGTTCTACCTCAGAGACCATGCAAATATAATCTAGCTTAGCCTTAAGGAAAGCGCTTGTTGCTATCACAAAATGTTATACTTGGTAAATGTTTGGTTTTACCTCAGAGACCATGCAAATGTAATCTAGCCTAGATTTAAGGAAAGCGCTTGTTGCTATCACGAAATGTTATACTTGGTAAATGTTTGGTTCTACCTCAGAGACCATGCAAATGTAATCTAGCCTAGCCTTAAGGAAAGCGCTTGTTGCTATCACGAAATGTTATACTTGGTAAATGTTTGGTTTTACCTCAGAGACCATGCAAATGTAATCTAGCCTAGCCTTAAGGAAAGCGCTTGTTGCTATCACAAAATGTTATACTTGGTAAATGTTTGGTTCTACCTCAGAGACCATGCAAATGTAATCTAGCTTAGCCTTAAGGAAAGCGCTTGTTGCTATCACAAAATGTTATACTTGGTAAATGTTTGGTTCTACCTCAGAGACCATGCAAATATAATCTAGCCTAGCCTTAAGGAAAGCGCTTGTTGCTATCACGAAATGTTATACTTGGTAAATGTTTGGTTTTACCTCAGAGACCATGCAAATGTAATCTAGCCTAGCCTTAAGGAAAGCGCTTGTTGCTATCACGAAATGTTATACTTGGTAAATGTTTGGTTTTACCTCAGAGACCATGCAAATGTAATCTAGCCTAGCCTTAAAGAAAGCGCTTGTTGCTATCACGAAATGTTATACTTGGTAAATGTTTGGTTTTACCTCAGAGACCATGCAAATGTAATCTAGCCTAGCCTTAAGGAAAGCGCTTGTTGCTATCACGAAATGTTATACTTGGTAAATGTTTGGTTTTACCTCAGAGAAGATGCAAATATAATCTAGCCTAGCCTTAAGGAAAGCGCTTGTTGCTATCACGAATTGTTATACTTGGTAAATGTTTGGTTTTACCTCAGAGACCATGCAAATGTAATCTAGCCTAGCCTTAAGGAAAGCGCTTGTTGCTATCACGAAATGTTATACTTGGTAAATGTTTGGTTTTACCTCAGAGACCATGCAAATATAATCTAGCCTAGCCTTAAGGAAAGCGCTTGTTGCTATCACGAATTGTTATACTTGGTAAATGTTTGGTTTTACCTCAGAGACCATGCAAATGTAATCTAGCCTAGCCTTAAGGAAAGCGCTTGTTGCTATCACGAAATGTTATACTTGGTAAATGTTTGGTTTTACCTCAGAGACCATGCAAATGTAATCTAGCTTAGCCTTAAGGAAAGCGCTTGTTGCTATCACGAAATGTTATACTTGGTAAATGTTTCGTTTTACCTCAGAGACCATGCAAATGTAATCTAGCCTAGCCTTAAGGAAAGCGCTTGTTGCTATCACGAAATGTTATACTTGGTAAATGTTTGGTTTTACCTCAGAGACCATGCAAATATAATCTAGCCTAGCCTTAAGGAAAGCGCTTGTTGCTATCACAAAATGTTATACTTGGTAAATGTTTGGTTCTACCTCAGAGACCTTGCAAATATAATCTAGCCTAGCCTTAAGGAAAGCGCTTGTTGCTATCACAAAATGTTATACTTGGTAAATGTTTGGTTTTACTTCAGAGACCATGCAAATGTAATCTAGCCTAGCCTTAAGGAAAGCGCTTGTTGCTATCACGAAATGTTATACTTGGTAAATGTTTGGTTCTACCTCAGAGACCATGCAAATGTAATCTAGCCAAGCCTTAAGGAAAGCGCTTGTTGCTATCACGAAATGTTATACTTGGTAAATGTTTGGTATTACCTCAGAGACCATGCAAATGTAATCTAGCCAAGCCTTAAGGAAAGCGCTTGTTGCTATCACGAAATGTTATACTTGGTAAATGTTTGGTTCTACCTCAGAGACCATGCAAATATAATCTAGCCTAGCCTTAAGGAAAGCGCTTGTTGCTATCACAAAATGTTATACTTGGTAAATGTTTGGTTCTACCTCAGAGACCATGCAAATGTAATCTAGCCTAGCCTTAAGGAAAGCGCTTGTTGCTATCACAAAATGTTATACTTGGTAAATGTTTGGTTCTACCTCAGAGACCATGCAAATGTAATCTAGCCTAGCCTTAAGGAAAGCGCTTGTTGCTATCACAAAATGTTATACTTGGTAAATGTTTGGTTCTACCTCAGAGACCATGCAAATGTAATCTAGCCTAGCCTTAAGGAAAGCGCTTGTTGCTATCACAAAATGTTATACTTGGTAAATGTTTGGTTTTACCTCAGAGACCATGCAAATGTAATCTAGCCTAGCCTTAAGGAAAGCGCTTGTTGCTATCACGAAATGTTATACTTGGTAAATGTTTGGTTTTACCTCAGAGACCTTAAGGAAAGCGCTTGTTGCTATCACGAAATGTTATACTTGGTAAATGTTTGGTTTTACCTCAGAGACCATGCAAATATAATCTAGCCTAGCCTTAAGGAAAGCGCTTGTTGCTATCACGAAATGTTATACTTGGTAAATGTTTGGTTCTACCTCAGAGACCATGCAAATATAATCTAGCCTAGCCTTAAGGAAAGCGCTTGTTGCTATCACAAAATGTTATACTTGGTAAATGTTTGGTATTACCTCAGAGACCATGCAAATATAATCTAGCCTAGCCTTAAGGAAAGCGCTTGTTGCTATCACAAAATGTTATACTTGGTAAATGTTTGGTATTACCTCAGAGACCATGCAAATGTAATCTAGCCAAGCCTTAAGGAAAGCGCTTGTTGCTATCACAAAATGTTATACTTGGTAAATGTTTGGTATTACCTCAGAGACCATGCAAATATAATCTAGCCTAGCCTTAAGGAAAGCGCTTGTTGCTATCACAAAATGTTATACTTGGTAAATGTTTGGTATTACCTCAGAGACCATGCAAATATAATCTAGCCTAGCCTTAAGGAAAGCGCTTGTTGCTATCACAAAATGTTATACTTGGTAAATGTTTGGTATTACCTCAGAGACCATGCAAATGTAATCTAGCCAAGCCTTAAGGAAAGCGCTTGTTGCTATCACGAAATGTTATACTTGGTAAATGTTTGGTTTTACCTCAGAGACCATGCAAATATAATCTAGCCTAGCCTTAAGGAAAGCGCTTGTTGCTATCACGAAATGTTATACTTGGTAAATGTTTGGTTTTACCTCAGAGACCATGCAAATGTAATCTAGCCTAGCCTTAAGGAAAGCGCTTGTTGCTATCACGAAATGTTATACTTGGTAAATGTTTGGTTCTACCTCAGAGACCATGCAAATATAATCTAGCCTAGCCTTAAGGAAAGCACTTGTTGCTATCACGAAATGTTATACTTGGTAAATGTTTGGTTTTACCTCAGAGACCATGCAAATGTAATCTAGCCTAGCCTTAAGGAAAGCGCTTGTTGCTATCACGAAATGTTATACTTGGTAAATGTTTGGTTTTACCTCAGAGACCTTAAGGAAAGCGCTTGTTGCTATCACGAAATGTTATACTTGGTAAATGTTTGGTTTTACCTCAGAGACCATGCAAATGTAATCTAGCCAAGCCTTAAGGAAAGCGCTTGTTGCTATCACAAAATGTTATACTTGGTAAATGTTTGGTATTACCTCAGAGACCATGCAAATGTAATCTAGCCAAGCCTTAAGGAAAGCGCTTGTTGCTATCCCGAAATGTTATACTTGGTAAATGTTTGGTTTTACCTCAGAGACCATGCAAATATAATCTAGCCTAGCCTTAAGGAAAGCGCTTGTTGCTATCACGAAATGTTATACTTGGTACATGTTTGGTTTTACCTCAGAGACCATGCAAATGTAATCTAGCCTAGCCTTAAGGAAAGCGCTTGTTGCTATCACGAAATGTTATACTTGGTAAATGTTTGGTTCTACCTCAGAGACCATGCAAATATAATCTAGCCTAGCCTTAAGGAAAGCGCTTGTTGCTATCACGAAATGTTATACTTGGTAAATGTTTGGTTCTACCTCAGAGACCATGCAAATATAATCTAGCCTAGCCTTAAGGAAAGCGCTTGTTGCTATCACGAAATGTTATACTTGGTAAATGTTTGGTTCTACCTCAGAGACCATGCAAATATAATCTAGCCTAGCCTTAAGGAAAGCGCTTGTTGCTATCACGAAATGTTATACTTGGTAAATGTTTGGTTTTACCTCAGAGACCATGCAAATATAATCTAGCCTAGCCTTAAGGAAAGCGCTTGTTGCTATCACGAAATGTTATTTTTGGTAAATGTTTGGTTTTACCTCAGAGACCATGCAAATATAATCTAGCCTAGCCTTAAGGAAAGCGCTTGTTGCTATCACGAAATGTTATACTTGGTAAATGTTTGGTTTTACCTCAGAGACCATGCAAATATAATCTAGCCTAGCCTTAAGGAAAGCGCTTGTTGCTATCACGAAATGTTATACTTGGTAAATGTTTGGTTTTACCTCAGAGACCATGCAAATGTAATCTAGCCTAGCCTTAAGGAAAGCGCTTGTTGCTATCACGAAATGTTATACTTGGTAAATGTTTGGTTTTACCTCAGAGACCATGCAAATATAATCTAGCCTAGCCTTAAGGAAAGCGCTTGTTGCTATCACGAAATGTTATACTTGGTAAATGTTTGGTTCTACCTCAGAGACCATGCAAATATAATCTAGCCTAGCCTTAAGGAAAGCGCTTGTTGCTATCACGAAATGTTATACTTGGTAAATGTTTGGTTCTACCTCAGAGACCATGCAAATATAATCTAGCCTAGCCTTAAGGAAAGCGCTTGTTGCTATCACAAAATGTTATACTTGGTAAATGTTTGGTATTACCTCAGAGACCATGCAAATATAATCTAGCCTAGCCTTCAGGAAAGCGCTTGTTGCTATCACGAAATGTTATACTTGGTAAATGTTTGGTTTTACCTCAGAGACCATGCAAATATAATCTAGCCTAGCCTTAAGGAAAGCGCTTGTTGCTATCACGAAATGTTATACTTGGTAAATGTTTGGTTCTACCTCAGAGACCATGCAAATATAATCTAGCCTAGCCTTAAGGAAAGCGCTTGTTGCTATCACGAAATGTTATACTTGGTAAATGTTTGGTTCTACCTCAGAGACCATGCAAATATAATCTAGCCTAGCCTTAAGGAAAGCGCTTGTTGCTATCACAAAATGTTATACTTGGTAAATGTTTGGTATTACCTCAGAGACCATGCAAATATAATCTAGCCTAGCCTTAAGGAAAGCGCTTGTTGCTATCACAAAATGTTATACTTGGTAAATGTTTGGTATTACCTCAGAGACCATGCAAATGTAATCTAGCCAAGCCTTAAGGAAAGCGCTTGTTGCTATCACAAAATGTTATACTTGGTAAATGTTTGGTATTACCTCAGAGACCATGCAAATATAATCTAGCCTAGCCTTAAGGAAAGCGCTTGTTGCTATCACAAAATGTTATACTTGGTAAATGTTTGGTATTACCTCAGAGACCATGCAAATATAATCTAGCCTAGCCTTAAGGAAAGCGCTTGTTGCTATCACAAAATGTTATACTTGGTAAATGTTTGGTATTACCTCAGAGACCATGCAAATGTAATCTAGCCAAGCCTTAAGGAAAGCGCTTGTTGCTATCACGAAATGTTATACTTGGTAAATGTTTGGTTTTACCTCAGAGACCATGCAAATATAATCTAGCCTAGCCTTAAGGAAAGCGCTTGTTGCTATCACGAAATGTTATACTTGGTAAATGTTTCGTTTTACCTTAGAGACCATGCAAATGTAATCTAGCCTAGCCTTAAGGAAAGCGCTTGTTGCTATCACGAAATGTTATACTTGGTAAATGTTTGGTTTTACCTCAGAGACCATGCAAATGTAATCTAGCCTAGCCTTAAGGAAAGCGCTTGTTGCTATCACGAAATGTTATACTTGGTAAATGTTTCGTTTTACCTCAGAGACCATGCAAATGTAATCTAGCCTAGCCTTAAGGAAAGCGCTTGTTGCTATCACGAAATGTTATACTTGGTAAATGTTTGGTTTTACCTCAGAGACCATGCAAATATAATCTAGCCTAGCCTTAAGGAAAGCGCTTGTTGCTATCACGAAATGTTATACTTGGTAAATGTTTGGTTCTACCTCAGAGACCATGCAAATATAATCTAGCCTAGCCTTAAGGAAAGCGCTTGTTGCTATCACGAAATGTTATACTTGGTAAATGTTTGGTTCTACCTCAGAGACCATGCAAATATAATCTAGCCTAGCCTTAAGGAAAGCGCTTGTTGCTATCACAAAATGTTATAATTGGTAAATGTTTGGTATTACCTCAGAGACCTTCAGGAAAGCGCTTGTTGCTATCACAAAATGTTATACTTGGTAAATGTTTGGTGCTACCTCAGAGACCATGCAAATATAATCTAGCCTAGCCTTAAGGAAAGCGCTTGTTGCTATCACGAAATGTTATACTTGGTAAATGTTTTTTTTTACCTCAGAGACCATGCAAATATAATCTAGCCTAGCCTTAAGGAAAGCGCTTGTTGCTATCACGAAATGTTATACTTGTTAAATGTTTGGTTCTACCTCAGAGACCATGCAAATATAATCTAGCCTAGCCTTAAGGAAAGCGCTTGTTGCTATCACGAAATGTTATACTTGTTAAATGTTTGGTTCTACCTCAGAGACCATGCAAATATAATCTAGCCTAGCCTTAAGGAAAGCGCTTGTTGCTATCACGAAATGTTATACTTGTTAAATGTTTGGTTCTACCTCAGAGACCATGCAAATATAATCTAGCCTAGCCTTAAGGAAAGCGCTTGTTGCTATCACAAAATGTTATACTTGGTAAATGTTTGGTTCTACCTCAGAGACCATGCAAATATAATCTAGCCTAGCCTTAAGGAAAGCGCTTGTTGCTATCACGAAATGTTATACTTGTTAAATGTTTGGTTCTACCTCAGAGACCATGCAAATATAATCTAGCCTAGCCTTAAGGAAAGCGCTTGTTGCTATCACAAAATGTTATACTTGGTAAATGTTTGGTATTACCTCAGAGACCTTCAGGAAAGCGCTTGTGCTATCACGAAATGTTATACTTGGTAAATGTTTGGTTCTACCTCAGAGACCATGCAAATATAATCTAGCCTAGCCTTAAGGAAAGCGCTTGTTGCTATCACGAAATGTTATACTTGGTAAATGTTTGGTTCTACCTCATAGACCATTCAAATATAATCTAGCCTAGCCTTAAGGAAAGCGCTTGTTGCTATCACGAAATGTTATACTTGGTAAATGTTTGGTTCTACCTCAGAGACCTTCAGGAAAGCGCTTGTTGCTATCACGAAATGTTATACTTGGTAAATGTTTGGTTCTACCTCAGAGACCATGCAAATATAATCTAGCCTAGCCTTAAGGAAAGCGCTTGTTGCTATCACGAAATGTTATACTTGGTAAATGTTTGGTATTACCTCAGAGACCTTCAGGAAAGCGCTTGTTGCTATCACGAAATGTTATACTTGGTAAATGTTTGGTATTACCTCAGAGACCTTCAGGAAAGCGCTTGTTGCTATCACGAAATGTTATACTTGGTAAATGTTTGGTTCTACCTCAGAGACCATGCAAATATAATCTAGCCTAGCCTTAAGGAAAGCGCTTGTTGCTATCACAAAATGTTATACTTGGTAAATGTTTGGTATTACCTCAGAGACCTTCAGGAAAGCGCTTGTTGCTATCACGAAATGTTATACTTGGTAAATGTTTGGTATTACCTCAGAGACCTTCAGGAAAGCGCTTGTTGCTATCACGAAATGTCATACTTGGTAAATGTTTGGTATTACCTCAGAGACCTTCAGGATAGCGCTTGTTGCTATCACGAAATGTTATACTTGGTAAATGTTTGGTATTACCTCAGAGACCTTCAGGTAAGCGCTTGTTGATATCACGAAATGTTATACTTGGTAAATGTTTGGTTCTACCTCAGAGACCTTCAGGCAAGCGCTTGTTGATATCACGAAATGTTATACTTGGTAAATGTTTGGTTCTACCTCAGAGACCTTCAGGAAAGCGCTTGTTGCTATCACGAAATGTTATACTTGGTAAATGTTTGGTTCTACCTCAGAGACCTTCAGGAAAGCGCTTGTTGCTATCACGAAATGTTATACTTGGTAAATGTTTGGTTCTACTTCAGAGACCTTCAGGAAAGCGCTTGTTGCTATCACGAAATGTTATACTTGGTAAATGTTTGGTTCTACCTCAGAGACCTTCAGGTAAGCGCTTGTTGATATCACGAAATGTTATACTTGGTAAATGTTTGGTTCTACCTCAGAGACCTTCAGGAAAGCGCTTGTTGCTATCACGAAATGTTATACTTGGTAAATGTTTGGTTCTACCTCAGAGACCTTCAGGAAAGCGCTTGTTGCTATCACGAAATGTTATACTTGGTAAATGTTTGGTTCTACCTCAGAGACCTTCAGGAAAGCGCTTGTTGCTATCACGAAATGTTATACTTGGTAAATGTTTGGTTCTACCTCAGAGACCTTCAGGAAAGCGCTTGTTGCTATCACGAAATGTTATACTTGGTAAATGTTTGGTTCTACCTCAGAGACCTTCAGGAAAGCGCTTGTTGCTATCACGAAATGTTATACTTGGTAAATGTTTGGTTCTACCTCAGAGACCTTCAGGAAAGCGCTTGTTGCTATCACGAAATGTTATACTTGGTAAATGTTTGGTTCTACCTCAGAGACCTTCAGGAAAGCGCTTGTTGCTATCACGAAATGTTATACTTGGTAAATGTTTGGTTCTACCTCAGAGACCTTCAGGAAAGCGCTTGTTGCTATCACGAAATGTTATACTTGGTAAATGTTTGGTTCTACCTCAGAGACCTTCAAGAAAGCGCTTGTTGCTATCACGAAATGTTATACTTGGTAAATGTTTGGTTCTACCTCAGAGACCTTCAGGAAAGCGCTTGTTGCTATCACGAAATGTTATACTTGGTAAATGTTTGGTTCTACCTCAGAGACCTTCAGGTAAGCGCTTGTTGATATCACGAAATGTTATACTTGGTAAATGTTTGGTTCTACCTCAGAGACCTTCAGGAAAGCGCTTGTTGCTATCACGAAATGTTATACTTGGTAAATGTTTGGTTCTACCTCAGAGACCTTCAGGAAAGCGCTTGTTGCTATCACGAAATGTTATAATTGGTAAATGTTTGGTTCTACCTCAGAGACCTTCAGGAAAGCGCTTGTTGCTATCACGAAATGTTATACTTGGTAAATGTTTGGTTTTACCTCAGAGACCATGCAAATATAATCTAGCCTAGCCTTAAGGAAAGCGCTTGTTGCTATCACGAAATGTTATACTTGGTAAATGTTTGGTATTACCTCAGAGACCTTCAGGAAAGCGCTTGTTGCTATCACGAAATGGGTTACTTGGTAAATGTTTGGTTCTACCTCAAAGACCATGCAAATATAATCTAGCCTAGCCTTAAGGAAAGCGCTTGTTGCTATCACGAAATGTTATACTTGGTAAATGTTTGGTATTACCTCAGAGACCTTCAGGAAAGCGCTTGTTGCTATCACGAAATGTTATACTTGGTAAATGTTTGGTTCTACCTCAAAGACCATGCAAATATAATCTAGCCTAGCCTTAAGGAAAGCGCTTGTTGCTATCACGAAATGTTATACTTGTTAAATGTTTGGTTCTACCTCAGAGACCATGCAAATATAATCTAGCCTAGCCTTAAGGAAAGCGCTTGTTGCTATCACAAAATGTTATACTTGGTAAATGTTTGGTTCTACCTCAGAGACCATGCAAATATAATCTAGCCTAGCCTTAAGGAAAGCGCTTGTTGCTATCACGAAATGTTATACTTGTTAAATGTTTGGTTCTACCTCAGAGACCATGCAAATATAATCTAGCCTAGCCTTAAGGAAAGCGCTTGTTGCTATCACGAAATGTTATACTTGGTAAATGTTTGGTATTACCTCAGAGACCTTCAGGAAAGCGCTTGTTGCTATCACGAAATGGGTTACTTGGTAAATGTTTGGTTCTACCTCAAAGACCATGCAAATATAATCTAGCCTAGCCTTAAGGAAAGCGCTTGTTGCTATCACGAAATGTTATACTTGGTAAATGTTTGGTATTACCTCAGAGACCTTCAGGAAAGCGCTTGTTGCTATCACGAAATGTTATACTTGGTAAATGTTTGGTTCTACCTCAAAGACCATGCAAATATAATCTAGCCTAGCCTTAAGGAAAGCGCTTGTTGCTATCACGAAATGTTATACTTGTTAAATGTTTGGTTCTACCTCAGAGACCATGCAAATATAATCTAGCCTAGCCTTAAGGAAAGCGCTTGTTGCTATCACAAAATGTTATACTTGGTAAATGTTTGGTTCTACCTCAGAGACCATGCAAATATAATCTAGCCTAGCCTTAAGGAAAGCGCTTGTTGCTATCACGAAATGTTATACTTGTTAAATGTTTGGTTCTACCTCAGAGACCATGCAAATATAATCTAGCCTAGCCTTAAGGAAAGCGCTTGTTGCTATCACAAAATGTTATACTTGGTAAATGTTTGGTATTACCTCAGAGACCTTCAGGAAAGCGCTTGTGCTATCACGAAATGTTATACTTGGTAAATGTTTGGTTCTACCTCAGAGACCATGCAAATATAATCTAGCCTAGCCTTAAGGAAAGCGCTTGTTGCTATCACGAAATGTTATACTTGGTAAATGTTTGGTTCTACCTCATAGACCATTCAAATATAATCTAGCCTAGCCTTAAGGAAAGCGCTTGTTGCTATCACGAAATGTTATACTTGGTAAATGTTTGGTTCTACCTCAGAGACCTTCAGGAAAGCGCTTGTTGCTATCACGAAATGTTATACTTGGTAAATGTTTGGTTCTACCTCAGAGACCATGCAAATATAATCTAGCCTAGCCTTAAGGAAAGCGCTTGTTGCTATCACGAAATGTTATACTTGGTAAATGTTTGGTATTACCTCAGAGACCTTCAGGAAAGCGCTTGTTGCTATCACTAAATGTTATACTTGGTAAATGTTTGGTATTACCTCAGAGACCTTCAGGAAAGCGCTTGTTGCTATCACGAAATGTTATACTTGGTAAATGTTTGGTTCTACCTCAGAGACCATGCAAATATAATCTAGCCTAGCCTTAAGGAAAGCGCTTGTTGCTATCACAAAATGTTATACTTGGTAAATGTTTGGTATTACCTCAGAGACCTTCAGGAAAGCGCTTGTTGCTATCACGAAATGTTATACTTGGTAAATGTTTGGTATTACCTCAGAGACCTTCAGGAAAGCGCTTGTTGCTATCACGAAATGTTATACTTGGTAAATGTTTGGTATTACCTCAGAGACCTTCAGGATAGCGCTTGTTGCTATCACGAAATGTTATACTTGGTAAATGTTTGGTATTACCTCAGAGACCTTCAGGTAAGCGCTTGTTGATATCACGAAATGTTATACTTGGTAAATGTTTGGTTCTACCTCAGAGACCTTCAGGCAAGCGCTTGTTGATATCACGAAATTTTATACTTGGTAAATGTTTGGTTCTACCTCAGAGACCTTCAGGAAAGCGCTTGTTGCTATCACGAAATGTTATACTTGGTAAATGTTTGGTTCTACCTCAGAGACCTTCAGGAAAGCGCTTGTTGCTATCACGAAATGTTATACTTGGTAAATGTTTGGTTCTACCTCAGAGACCTTCAGGAAAGCGCTTGTTGCTATCACGAAATGTTATACTTGGTAAATGTTTGGTTCTACCTCAGAGACCTTCAGGAAAGCGCTTGTTGCTATCACGAAATGTTATACTTGGTAAATGTTTGGTTCTACCTCAGAGACCTTCAGGAAAGCGCTTGTTGCTATCACGAAATGTTATACTTGGTAAATGTTTGGTTCTACCTCAGAGACCTTCAGGAAAGCGCTTGTTGCTATCACGAAATGTTATACTTGGTAAATGTTTTGTTCTACCTCAGAGACCTTCAGGAAAGCGCTTGTTGCTATCACGAAATGTTATACTTGGTAAATGTTTTGTTCTACCTCAGAGACCTTCAGGAAAGCGCTTGTTGCTATCACGAAATGTTATACTTGGTAAATGTTTGGTTCTACTTCAGAGACCTTCAGGAAAGCGCTTGTTGCTATCACGAAATGTTATACTTGGTAAATGTTTGGTTCTACCTCAGAGACCTTCAGGTAAGCGCTTGTTGATATCACGAAATGTTATACTTGGTAAATGTTTGGTTCTACCTCAGAGACCTTCAGGAAAGCGCTTGTTGCTATCACGAAATGTTATACTTGGTAAATGTTTGGTTCTACCTCAGAGACCTTCAGGAAAGCGCTTGTTGCTATCACGAAATGTTATACTTGGTAAATGTTTGGTTCTACCTCAGAGACCTTCAGGAAAGCGCTTGTTGCTATCACGAAATGTTATACTTGGTAAATGTTTGGTTCTACCTCAGAGACCTTCAGGAAAGCGCTTGTTGCTATCACGAAATGTTATACTTGGTAAATGTTTGGTTCTACCTCAGAGACCTTCAGGAAAGCGCTTGTTGCTATCACGAAATGTTATACTTGGTAAATGTTTGGTTCTACCTCAGAGACCTTCAGGAAAGCGCTTGTTGCTATCACGAAATGTTATACTTGGTAAATGTTTGGTTCTACCTCAGAGACCTTCAGGAAAGCGCTTGTTGCTATCACGAAATGTTATACTTGGTAAATGTTTGGTTCTACCTCAGAGACCTTCAGGAAAGCGCTTGTTGCTATCACGAAATGTTATACTTGGTAAATGTTTGGTTCTACCTCAGAGACCTTCAGGAAAGCGCTTGTTGCTATCACGAAATGTTATACTTGGTAAATGTTTGGTTCTACCTCAGAGACCTTCAGGAAAGCGCTTGTTGCTATCACGAAATGTTATACTAGGTAAATGTTTGGTTCTACCTCAGAGACCTTCAAGAAAGCGCTTGTTGCTATCACGAAATGTTATACTTGGTAAATGTTTGGTTCTACCTCAGAGACCTTCAGGAAAGCGCTTGTTGCTATCACGAAATGTTATACTTGGTAAATGTTTGGTTCTACCTCAGAGACCTTCAGGTAAGCGCTTGTTGATATCACGAAATGTTATACTTGGTAAATGTTTGGTTCTACCTCAGAGACCTTCAGGAAAGCGCTTGTTGCTATCACGAAATGTTATACTTGGTAAATGTTTGGTTCTACCTCAGAGACCTTCAGGAAAGCGCTTGTTGCTATCACGAAATGTTATAATTGGTAAATGTTTGGTTCTACCTCAGAGACCTTCAGGAAAGCGCTTGTTGCTATCACGAAATGTTATACTTGGTAAATGTTTGGTTCTACCTCAGAGACCATGCAAATATAATCTAGCCTAGCCTTAAGGAAAGCGCTTGTTGCTATCACGAAATGTTATACTTGGTAAATGTTTGGTATTACCTCAGAGACCTTCAGGAAAGCGCTTGTTGCTATCACGAAATGGGTTACTTGGTAAATGTTTGGTTCTACCTCAAAGACCATGCAAATATAATCTAGCCTAGCCTTAAGGAAAGCGCTTGTTGCTATCACGAAATGTTATACTTGTTAAATGTTTGGTTCTACCTCAGAGACCATGCAAATATAATCTAGCCTAGCCTTAAGGAAAGCGCTTGTTGCTATCACAAAATGTTATACTTGGTAAATGTTTGGTTCTACCTCAGAGACCATGCAAATATAATCTAGCCTAGCCTTAAGGAAAGCGCTTGTTGCTATCACGAAATGTTATACTTGTTAAATGTTTGGTTCTACCTCAGAGACCATGCAAATATAATCTAGCCTAGCCTTAAGGAAAGCGCTTGTTGCTATCACAAAATGTTATACTTGGTAAATGTTTGGTATTACCTCAGAGACCTTCAGGAAAGCGCTTGTGCTATCACGAAATGTTATACTTGGTAAATGTTTGGTTCTACCTCAGAGACCATGCAAATATAATCTAGCCTAGCCTTAAGGAAAGCGCTTGTTGCTATCACGAAATGTTATACTTGGTAAATGTTTGGTTCTACCTCATAGACCATTCAAATATAATCTAGCCTAGCCTTAAGGAAAGCGCTTGTTGCTATCACGAAATGTTATACTTGGTAAATGTTTGGTTCTACCTCAGAGACCTTCAGGAAAGCGCTTGTTGCTATCACGAAATGTTATACTTGGTAAATGTTTGGTTCTACCTCAGAGACCATGCAAATATAATCTAGCCTAGCCTTAAGGAAAGCGCTTGTTGCTATCACGAAATGTTATACTTGGTAAATGTTTGGTATTACCTCAGAGACCTTCAGGAAAGCGCTTGTTGCTATCACTAAATGTTATACTTGGTAAATGTTTGGTATTACCTCAGAGACCTTCAGGAAAGCGCTTGTTGCTATCACGAAATGTTATACTTGGTAAATGTTTGGTTCTACCTCAGAGACCATGCAAATATAATCTAGCCTAGCCTTAAGGAAAGCGCTTGTTGCTATCACAAAATGTTATACTTGGTAAATGTTTGGTATTACCTCAGAGACCTTCAGGAAAGCGCTTGTTGCTATCACGAAATGTTATACTTGGTAAATGTTTGGTATTACCTCAGAGACCTTCAGGAAAGCGCTTGTTGCTATCACGAAATGTTATACTTGGTAAATGTTTGGTATTACCTCAGAGACCTTCAGGATAGCGCTTGTTGCTATCACGAAATGTTATACTTGGTAAATGTTTGGTATTACCTCAGAGACCTTCAGGTAAGCGCTTGTTGATATCACGAAATGTTATACTTGGTAAATGTTTGGTTCTACCTCAGAGACCTTCAGGCAAGCGCTTGTTGATATCACGAAATTTTATACTTGGTAAATGTTTGGTTCTACCTCAGAGACCTTCAGGAAAGCGCTTGTTGCTATCACGAAATGTTATACTTGGTAAATGTTTGGTTCTACCTCAGAGACCTTCAGGAAAGCGCTTGTTGCTATCACGAAATGTTATACTTGGTAAATGTTTGGTTCTACCTCAGAGACCTTCAGGAAAGCGCTTGTTGCTATCACGAAATGTTATACTTGGTAAATGTTTGGTTCTACCTCAGAGACCTTCAGGAAAGCGCTTGTTGCTATCACGAAATGTTATACTTGGTAAATGTTTGGTTCTACCTCAGAGACCTTCAGGAAAGCGCTTGTTGCTATCACGAAATGTTATACTTGGTAAATGTTTGGTTCTACCTCAGAGACCTTCAGGAAAGCGCTTGTTGCTATCACGAAATGTTATACTTGGTAAATGTTTTGTTCTACCTCAGAGACCTTCAGGAAAGCGCTTGTTGCTATCACGAAATGTTATACTTGGTAAATGTTTTGTTCTACCTCAGAGACCTTCAGGAAAGCGCTTGTTGCTATCACGAAATGTTATACTTGGTAAATGTTTGGTTCTACTTCAGAGACCTTCAGGAAAGCGCTTGTTGCTATCACGAAATGTTATACTTGGTAAATGTTTGGTTCTACCTCAGAGACCTTCAGGTAAGCGCTTGTTGATATCACGAAATGTTATACTTGGTAAATGTTTGGTTCTACCTCAGAGACCTTCAGGAAAGCGCTTGTTGCTATCACGAAATGTTATACTTGGTAAATGTTTGGTTCTACCTCAGAGACCTTCAGGAAAGCGCTTGTTGCTATCACGAAATGTTATACTTGGTAAATGTTTGGTTCTACCTCAGAGACCTTCAGGAAAGCGCTTGTTGCTATCACGAAATGTTATACTTGGTAAATGTTTGGTTCTACCTCAGAGACCTTCAGGAAAGCGCTTGTTGCTATCACGAAATGTTATACTTGGTAAATGTTTGGTTCTACCTCAGAGACCTTCAGGAAAGCGCTTGTTGCTATCACGAAATGTTATACTTGGTAAATGTTTGGTTCTACCTCAGAGACCTTCAGGAAAGCGCTTGTTGCTATCACGAAATGTTATACTTGGTAAATGTTTGGTTCTACCTCAGAGACCTTCAGGAAAGCGCTTGTTGCTATCACGAAATGTTATACTTGGTAAATGTTTGGTTCTACCTCAGAGACCTTCAGGAAAGCGCTTGTTGCTATCACGAAATGTTATACTAGGTAAATGTTTGGTTCTACCTCAGAGACCTTCAAGAAAGCGCTTGTTGCTATCACGAAATGTTATACTTGGTAAATGTTTGGTTCTACCTCAGAGACCTTCAGGAAAGCGCTTGTTGCTATCACGAAATGTTATACTTGGTAAATGTTTGGTTCTACCTCAGAGACCTTCAGGTAAGCGCTTGTTGATATCACGAAATGTTATACTTGGTAAATGTTTGGTTCTACCTCAGAGACCTTCAGGAAAGCGCTTGTTGCTATCACGAAATGTTATACTTGGTAAATGTTTGGTTCTACCTCAGAGACCTTCAGGAAAGCGCTTGTTGCTATCACGAAATGTTATAATTGGTAAATGTTTGGTTCTACCTCAGAGACCTTCAGGAAAGCGCTTGTTGCTATCACGAAATGTTATACTTGGTAAATGTTTGGTTCTACCTCAGAGACCATGCAAATATAATCTAGCCTAGCCTTAAGGAAAGCGCTTGTTGCTATCACGAAATGTTATACTTGGTAAATGTTTGGTATTACCTCAGAGACCTTCAGGAAAGCGCTTGTTGCTATCACGAAATGGGTTACTTGGTAAATGTTTGGTTCTACCTCAAAGACCATGCAAATATAATCTAGCCTAGCCTTAAGGAAAGCGCTTGTTGCTATCACGAAATGTTATACTTGGTAAATGTTTGGTATTACCTCAGAGACCTTCAGGAAAGCGCTTGTTGCTATCACGAAATGTTATACTTGGTAAATGTTTGGTTCTACCTCAAAGACCATGCAAATATAATCTAGCCTAGCCTTAAGGAAAGCGCTTGTTGCTATCACGAAATGTTATACTTGGTAAATGTTTGGTTCTACCTCAAAGACCATGCAAATATAATCTAGCCTAGCCTTAAGGAAAGCGCTTGTTGCTATCACGAAATGTTATACTTGGTAAATGTTTGGTTCTACCTCAAAGACCATGCAAATATAATCTAGCCTAGCCTTAAGGAAAGCACTTGTTGCTATCACGAAATGTTATACTTGGTAAATGTTTGGTTCTACCTCAAAGACCATGCAAATATAATCTAGCCTAGCCTTAAGGAAAGCGCTTGTTGCTATCACGAAATGTTATACTTGGTAAATGTTTGGTATTACCTCAGAGACCTTCAGGAAAGCGCTTGTTGCTATCACGAAATGTTATACTTGGTAAATGTTTGGTTCTACCTCAGAGACCATGCAAATATAATCTAGCCTACCCTTAAGGAAAGCGCTTGTTGCTATCAGGAAATGTTATACTTGGTAAATGTTTGGTTCTACCTCAGAGACCATGCAAATATAATCTAGCCTAGCCTTAAGGAAAGCGCTTGTTGCTATCACGAAATGTTATACTTGGTAAATGTTTGGTTCTACCTCAGAGACCATGCAAATATAATCTAGCCTAGCCTTAAGGAAAGCGCTTGTTGCTATCAGGAAATGTTATACTTGGTAAATGTTTGGTTCTACCTCAGAGACCTTCAGGAAAGCGCTTGTTGCTATCACGAAATGTTATACTTGGTAAATGTTTGGTTCTACCTCAGAGACCATGCAAATATAATCTAGCCTAGCCTTAAGGAAAGCGCTTGTTGATATCACGAAATGTTATACTTGGTAAATGTTTGGTTCTACCTCAGAGACCATGCAAATATAATCTAGCCTAGCCTTAAGGAAAGCGCTTGTTGATATCACGAAATGTTATACTTGGTAAATGTTTGGTTTTACCTCAGAGACCTTCAGGAAAGCGCTTGTTGCTATCACGAAATGTTATACTTGGTAAATGTTTGGTTCTACCTCAGAGACCATGCAAATATAATCTAGCCTAGCCTTAAGGAAAGCGCTTGTTGCTATCACAAAATGTTATACTTGGTAAATGTTTGGTATTACCTCAGAGACCATGCAAATATAATCTAGCCTAGCCTTAAGGAAAGCGCTTGTTGCTATCACAAAATGTTATACTTGGTAAATGTTTGGTATTACCTCAGAGACCATGCAAATGTAATCTAGCCAAGCCTTAAGGAAAGCGCTTGTTGCTATCACGAAATGTTATACTTGGTAAATGTTTGGTTTTACCTCAGAGACCATGCAAATATAATCTAGCCAAGCCTTAAGGAAAGCGCTTGTTGCTATCACGAAATGTTATACTTGGTAAATGTTTGGTTTTACCTCAGAGACCATGCAAATATAATCTAGCCTAGCCTTAAGGAAAGCGCTTGTTGCTATCACGAAATGTTATACTTGGTAAATGTTTGGTTCTACCTCAGAGACCATGCAAATATAATCTAGCCTAGCCTTAAGGAAAGCGCTTGTTGCTATCACAAAATGTTATACTTGGTAAATGTTTCGTTTTACCTCAGAGACCATGCAAATGTAATCTAGCTTAGCCTTAAGGAAAGCGCTTGTTGCTATCACAAAATGTTATACTTGGTAAATGTTTGGTTCTACCTCAGAGACCATGCAAATATAATCTAGCCTAGCCTTAAGGAAAGCGCTTGTTGCTATCACGAAATGTTATACTTGGTAAATGTTTGGTTTTACCTCAGAGACCATGCAAATGTAATCTAGCCTAGAATTAAGGAAAGCGCTTGTTGCTATCACGAAATGTTATACTTGGTAAATGTTTGGTTTTACCTCAGAGACCATGCAAATGTAATCTAGCTTAGCCTTAAGGATAGCGCTTGTTGCTATCACAAAATGTTATACTTGGTAAATGTTTGGTTCTACCTCAGAGACCATGCAAATGTAATCTAGCTTAGCCTTAAGGAAAGCGCTTGTTGCTATCACAAAATGTTATACTTGGTAAATGTTTGGTTCTACCTCAGAGACCATGCAAATATAATCTAGCCTAGCCTTAAGGAAAGCGCTTGTTGCTATCACAAAATGTTACACTTGGTAAATGTTTGGTTTTACCTCAGAGACCATGCAAATGTAATCTAGCCTAGCCTTAAGGAAAGCGCTTGTTGCTATCACAAAATGTTATACTTGGTAAATGTTTGGTTCTACCTCAGAGACCATGCAAATGTAATCTAGCTTAGCCTTAAGGAAAGCGCTTGTTGCTATCACAAAATGTTATACTTGGTAAATGTTTGGTTCTACCTCAGAGACCATGCAAATATAATCTAGCTTAGCCTTAAGGAAAGCGCTTGTTGCTATCACAAAATGTTATACTTGGTAAATGTTTGGTTTTACCTCAGAGACCATGCAAATGTAATCTAGCCTAGCCTTAAGGAAAGCGCTTGTTGCTATCACAAAATGTTATACTTGGTAAATGTTTGGTTCTACCTCAGAGACCATGCAAATGTAATCTAGCTTAG
Organism: Prosapia bicincta; assembly: GCA_036971475.1. Taxonomy (NCBI): domain Eukaryota; kingdom Metazoa; phylum Arthropoda; class Insecta; order Hemiptera; family Cercopidae; genus Prosapia; species Prosapia bicincta. Next base: position 107,764,813 of record JBAIZL010000005.1, on the reverse strand, counting down.
CCTTAAGGAAAGCGCTTGTTGCTATCACAAAATGTTATACTTGGTAAATGTTTGGTTCTACCTCAGAGACCATGCAAATGTAATCTAGCCTAGCCTTAAGGAAAGCGCTTGTTGCTATCACGAAATGTTATACTTGGTAAATGTTTGGTTTTACCTCAGAGACCATGCAAATGTAATCTAGCCTAGCCTTAAGGAAAGCGCTTGTTGCTATCACAAAATGTTATACTTGGTAAATGTTTGGTTCTACCTCAGAGACCATGTAAATGTAATCTAGCTTAGCCTTAAGGAAAGCGCTTGTTGCTATCACAAAATGTTATACTTGGTAAATGTTTGGTTCTACCTCAGAGACCATGCAAATATAATCTAGCCTAGCCTTAAGGAAAGCGCTTGTTGCTATCACGAAATGTTATACTTGGTAAATGTTTGGTTTTACCTCAGAGACCATGCAAATGTAATCTAGCCTAGCCTTAAGGAAAGCGCTTGTTGCTATCACGAAATGTTATACTTGGTAAATGTTTGGTTTTACCTCAGAGACCATGCAAATGTAATCTAGCCTAGCCTTAAGGAAAGCGCTTGTTGCTATCACGAAATGTTATACTTGGTAAATGTTTGGTTTTACCTCAGAGACCATGCAAATGTAATCTAGCCTAGCCTTAAGGAAAGCGCTTGTTGCTATCACGAAATGTTATACTTGGTAAATGTTTGGTTTTACCTCAGAGACCATGCAAATATAATCTAGCCTAGCCTTAAGGAAAGCGCTTGTTGCTATCACGAATTGTTATACTTGGTAAATGTTTGGTTTTACCTCAGAGACCATGCAAATGTAATCTAGCCTAGCCTTAAGGAAAGCGCTTGTTGCTATCACGAAATGTTATACTTGGTAAATGTTTGGTTTTACCTCAGAGACCATGCAAATATAATCTAGCCTAGCCTTAAGGAAAGCGCTTGTTGCTATCACGAATTGTTATACTTGGTAAATGTTTGGTTTTACCTCAGAGACCATGCAAATGTAATCTAGCCTAGCCTTAAGGAAAGCGCTTGTTGCTATCACGAAATGTTATACTTGGTAAATGTTTGGTTTTACCTCAGAGACCATGCAAATGTAATCTAGCTTAGCCTTAAGGAAAGCGCTTGTTGCTATCACGAAATGTTATACTTGGTAAATGTTTCGTTTTACCTCAGAGACCATGCAAATGTAATCTAGCCTAGCCTTAAGGAAAGCGCTTGTTGCTATCACAAAATGTTATACTTGGTAAATGTTTGGTTTTACCTCAGAGACCATGCAAATATAATCTAGCCTAGCCTTAAGGAAAGCGCTTGTTGCTATCACGAAATGTTATACTTGGTAAATGTTTGGTTTTACCTCAGAGACCATGCAAATGTAATCTAGCCTAGCCTTAAGGAAAGCGCTTGTTGCTATCACGAAATGTTATACTTGGTAAATGTTTCGTTTTACCTCAGAGACCATGCAAATATAATCTAGCCTAGCCTTAAGGAAAGCGCTTGTTGCTATCACGAAATGTTATACTTGGTAAATGTTTCGTTTTACCTCAGAGACCATGCAAATGTAATCTAGCCTAGCCTTAAGGAAAGCGCTTGTTGCTATCACGAAATGTTATACTTGGTAAATGTTTGGTTCTACCTCAGAGACCATGCAAATGTAATCTAGCCTAGCCTTAAGGAAAGCGCTTGTTGCTATCACAAAATGTTATACTTGGTAAATGTTTGGTTTTACCTCAGAGACCATGCAAATATAATCTAGCTTAGCCTTAAGGAAAGCGCTTGTTGCTATCACGAAATGTTATACTTGGTAAATGTTTGGTTTTACCTCAGAGACCATGCAAATGTAATCTAGCCTAGCCTTAAGGAAAGCGCTTGTTGCTATCACAAAATGTTATACTTGGTAAATGTTTGGTTTTACCTCAGAGACCATGCAAATGTAATCTAGCCTAGCCTTAAGGAAAGCGCTTGTTGCTATCACGAAATGTTATACTTGGTAAATGTTTGGTTCTACCTCAGAGACCATGCAAATGTAATCTAGCCTAGCCTTAAGGAAAGCGCTTGTTGCTATCACAAAATGTTATACTTGGTAAATGTTTGGTTTTACCTCAGAGACCATGCAAATATAATCTAGCTTAGCCTTAAGGAAAGCGCTTGTTGCTATCACAAAATGTTATACTTGGTAAATGTTTGGTTTTACCTCAGAGACCATGCAAATATAATCTAGCCTAGCCTTAAGGAAAGCGCTTGTTGCTATCACAAAATGTTATACTTGGTAAATGTTTGGTTTTACCTCAGAGACCATGCAAATATAATCTAGCCTAGCCTTAAGGAAAGCGCTTGTTGCTATCACAAAATGTTATACTTGGTAAATGTTTGGTTTTACCTCAGAGACCATGCAAATATAATCTAGCTTAGCCTTAAGGAAAGCGCTTGTTGCTATCACGAAATGTTATACTTGGTAAATGTTTGGTTTTACCTCAGAGACCATGCAAATGTAATCTAGCCTAGCCTTAAGGAAAGCGCTTGTTGCTATCACAAAATGTTATACTTGGTAAATGTTTGGTTTTACCTCAGAGACCATGCAAATGTAATCTAGCCTAGCCTTAAGGAAAGCGCTTGTTGCTATCACGAAATGTTATACTTGGTAAATGTTTGGTTCTACCTCAGAGACCATGCAAATGTAATCTAGCCTAGCCTTAAGGAAAGCGCTTGTTGCTATCACAAAATGTTATACTTGGTAAATGTTTGGTTTTACCTCAGAGACCATGCAAATATAATCTAGCTTAGCCTTAAGGAAAGCGCTTGTTGCTATCACGAAATGTTATACTTGGTAAATGTTTGGTTTTACCTCAGAGACCATGCAAATATAATCTAGCCTAGCCTTAAGGAAAGCGCTTGTTGCTATCACGAAATGTTATACTTGGTAAATGTTTGGTTTTACCTCAGAGACCATGCAAATATAATCTAGCCTAGCCTTAAGGAAAGCGCTTGTTGCTATCACAAAATGTTATACTTGGTAAATGTTTGGTTCTACCTCAGAGACCATGCAAATGTAATCTAGCCTAGCCTTAAGGAAAGCGCTTGTTGCTATCACAAAATGTTATACTTGGTAAATGTTTGGTTTTACCTCAGAGACCATGCAAATGTAATCTAGCCTAGCCTTAAGGAAAGCGCTTGTTGCTATCACGAAATGTTATACTTGGTAAATGTTTCGTTTTACCTCAGAGACCATGCAAATGTAATCTAGCCTAGCCTTAAGGAAAGCGCTTGTTGCTATCACAAAATGTTATACTTGGTAAATGTTTGGTTCTACCTCAGAGACCATGCAAATATAATCTAGCCTAGCCTTAAGGAAAGCGCTTGTTGCTATCACAAAATGTTATAATTGGTAAATGTTTGGTATTACCTCAGAGACCTTCAGGAAAGCGCTTGTTGCTATCACAAAATGTTATACTTGGTAAATGTTTGGTTCTACCTCAGAGACCATGCAAATATAATCTAGCCTAGCCTTAAGGAAAGCGCTTGTTGCTATCACGAAATGTTATACTTGGTAAATGTTTGGTTTTACCTCAGAGACCATGCAAATGTAATCTAGCCTAGCCTTAAGGAAAGCGCTTGTTGCTATCACGAAATGTTATACTTGGTAAATGTTTGGTATTACCTCAGAGACCATGCAAATGTAATCTAGCCAAGCCTTAAGGAAAGCGCTTGTTGCTATCACAAAATGTTATACTTGGTAAATGTTTGGTATTACCTCAGAGACCATGCAAATATAATCTAGCCTAGCCTTAAGGAAAGCGCTTGTTGCTATCACAAAATGTTATACTTGGTAAATGTTTGGTATTACCTCAGAGACCATGCAAATATAATCTAGCCTAGCCTTAAGGAAAGCGCTTGTTGCTATCACAAAATGTTATACTTGGTAAATGTTTGGTATTACCTCAGAGACCATGCAAATGTAATCTAGCCAAGCCTTAAGGAAAGCGCTTGTTGCTATCACGAAATGTTATACTTGGTAAATGTTTGGTTCTACCTCAGAGACCATGCAAATATAATCTAGCCTAGCCTTAAGGAAAGCGCTTGTTGCTATCACGAAATGTTATACTTGGTAAATGTTTGGTTCTACCTCAGAGACCATGCAAATATAATCTAGCCTAGCCTTAAGGAAAGCGCTTGTTGCTATCACGAAATGTTATACTTGGTAAATGTTTGGTTCTACCTCAGAGACCATGCAAATATAATCTAGCCTAGCCTTAAGGAAAGCGCTTGTTGCTATCACGAAATGTTATACTTGGTAAATGTTTGGTTTTACCTCAGAGACCATGCAAATATAATCTAGCCTAGCCTTCAGGAAAGCGCTTGTTGCTATCACGAAATGTTATACTTGGTAAATGTTTGGTTTTACCTCAGAGACCATGCAAATATAATCTAGCCTAGCCTTAAGGAAAGCGCTTGTTGCTTTCACGAAATGTTATACTTGGTAAATGTTTGGTTCTACCTCAGAGACCATGCAAATATAATCTAGCCTAGCCTTAAGGAAAGCGCTTGTTGCTATCACGAAATGTTATACTTGGTAAATGTTTGGTTCTACCTCAGAGACCATGCAAATATAATCTAGCCTAGCCTTAAGGAAAGCGCTTGTTGCTATCACAAAATGTTATACTTGGTAAATGTTTGGTATTACCTCAGAGACCATGCAAATATAATCTAGCCTAGCCTTAAGGAAAGCGCTTGTTGCTATCACAAAATGTTATACTTGGTAAATGTTTGGTATTACCTCAGAGACCATGCAAATGTAATCTAGCCAAGCCTTAAGGAAAGCGCTTGTTGCTATCACAAAATGTTATACTTGGTAAATGTTTGGTATTACCTCAGAGACCATGCAAATATAATCTAGCCTAGCCTTAAGGAAAGCGCTTGTTGCTATCACAAAATGTTATACTTGGTAAATGTTTGGTTTTACCTCAGAGACCATGCAAATGTAATCTAGCCTAGCCTTAAGGAAAGCGCTTGTTGCTATCACGAAATGTTATACTTGGTAAATGTTTGGTTTTACCTCAGAGACCATGCAAATATAATCTAGCCTAGCCTTAAGGAAAGCGCTTGTTGCTATCACGAAATGTTATACTTGGTAAATGTTTGGTTCTACCTCAGAGACCATGCAAATGTAATCTAGCCTAGCCTTAAGGAAAGCGCTTGTTGCTATCACGAAATGTTATACTTGGTAAATGTTTCGTTTTACCTCAGAGACCATGCAAATGTAATCTAGCCTAGCCTTAAGGAAAGCGCTTGTTGCTATCACGAAATGTTATACTTGGTAAATGTTTGGTTTTACCTCAGAGACCATGCAAATATAATCTAGCCTAGCCTTAAGGAAAGCGCTTGTTGCTATCACGAAATGTTATACTTGGTAAATGTTTGGTTCTACCTCAGAGACCATGCAAATATAATCTAGCCTAGCCTTAAGGAAAGCGCTTGTTGCTATCACGAAATGTTATACTTGGTAAATGTTTGGTTCTACCTCAGAGACCATGCAAATATAATCTAGCCTAGCCTTAAGGAAAGCGCTTGTTGCTATCACAAAATGTTATAATTGGTAAATGTTTGGTATTACCTCAGAGACCTTCAGGAAAGCGCTTGTTGCTATCACAAAATGTTATACTTGGTAAATGTTTGGTTCTACCTCAGAGACCATGCAAATATAATCTAGCCTAGCCTTAAGGAAAGCGCTTGTTGCTATCACGAAATGTTATACTTGGTAAATGTTTGGTTTTACCTCAGAGACCATGCAAATATAATCTAGCCTAGCCTTAAGGAAAGCGCTTGTTGCTATCACGAAATGTTATACTTGTTAAATGTTTGGTTCTACCTCAGAGACCATGCAAATATAATCTAGCCTAGCCTTAAGGAAAGCGCTTGTTGCTATCACGAAATGTTATACTTGTTAAATGTTTGGTTCTACCTCAGAGACCATGCAAATATAATCTAGCCTAGCCTTAAGGAAAGCGCTTGTTGCTATCACGAAATGTTATACTTGGTAAATGTTTGGTTCTACCTCAGAGACCATGCAAATATAATCTAGCCTAGCCTTAAGGAAAGCGCTTGTTGCTATCACGAAATGTTATACTTGGTAAATGTTTGGTTCTACCTCATAGACCATTCAAATATAATCTAGCCTAGCCTTAAGGAAAGCGCTTGTTGCTATCACGAAATGTTATACTTGGTAAATGTTTGGTTCTACCTCAGAGACCTTCAGGAAAGCGCTTGTTGCTATCACGAAATGTTATACTTGGTAAATGTTTGGTTCTACCTCAGAGACCATGCAAATATAATCTAGCCTAGCCTTAAGGAAAGCGCTTGTTGCTATCACAAAATGTTATACTTGGTAAATGTTTGGTATTACCTCAGAGACCTTCAGGAAAGCGCTTGTTGCTATCACGAAATGTTATACTTGGTAAATGTTTGGTTCTACCTCAGAGACCATGCAAATATAATCTAGCCTAGCCTTAAGGAAAGCGCTTGTTGCTATCACGAAATGTTATACTTGGTAAATGTTTGGTATTACCTCAGAGACCTTCAGGAAAGCGCTTGTTGCTATCACGAAATGTTATACTTGGTAAATGTTTGGTATTACCTCAGAGACCTTCAGGAAAGCGCTTGTTGCTATCACGAAATGTTATACTTGGTAAATGTTTGGTTCTACCTCAGAGACCATGCAAATATAATCTAGCCTAGCCTTAAGGAAAGCGCTTGTTGCTATCACAAAATGTTATACTTGGTAAATGTTTGGTATTACCCCAGAGACCTTCAGGAAAGCGCTTGTTGCTATCACGAAATGTTATACTTGGTAAATGTTTGGTATTACCTCAGAGACCTTCAGGAAAGCGCTTGCTGCTATCACGAAATGTTATACTTGGTAAATGTTTGGTATTACCTCAGAGACCTTCAGGTAAGCGCTTGTTGATATCACGAAATGTTATACTTGGTAAATGTTTGGTTCTACCTCAGAGACCTTCAGGCAAGCGCTTGTTGATATCACGAAATGTTATACTTGGTAAATGTTTGGTTCTACCTCAGAGACCTTCAGGAAAGCGCTTGTTGCTATCACGAAATGTTATACTTGGTAAATGTTTGGTTCTACCTCAGAGACCTTCAGGAAAGCGCTTGTTGCTATCACGAAATGTTATACTTGGTAAATGTTTGGTTCTACCTCAGAGACCTTCAGGAAAGCGCTTGTTGCTATCACGAAATGTTATACTTGGTAAATGTTTGGTTCTACCTCAGAGACCTTCAGGAAAGCGCTTGTTGCTATCACGAAATGTTATACTTGGTAAATGTTTGGTTCTACCTCAGAGACCTTCAGGAAAGCGCTTGTTGCTATCACGAAATGTTATACTTGGTAAATGTTTGGTTCTACCTCAGAGACCTTCAGGAAAGCGCTTGTTGCTATCACGAAATGTTATACTTGGTAAATGTTTTGTTCTACCTCAGAGACCTTCAGGAAAGCGCTTGTTGCTATCACGAAATGTTATACTTGGTAAATGTTTGGTTCTACCTCAGAGACCTTCAGGAAAGCGCTTGTTGCTATCACGAAATGTTATACTTGGTAAATGTTTGGTTCTACTTCAGAGACCTTCAGGAAAGTGCTTGTTGCTATCACGAAATGTTATACTTGGTAAATGTTTGGTTCTACCTCAGAGACCTTCAGGTAAGCGCTTGTTGATATCACGAAATGTTATACTTGGTAAATGTTTGGTTCTACCTCAGAGACCTTCAGGAAAGCGCTTGTTGCTATCACGAAATGTTATACTTGGTAAATGTTTGGTTCTACCTCAGAGACCTTCAGGAAAGCGCTTGTTGCTATCACGAAATGTTATACTTGGTAAATGTTTGGTTCTACCTCAGAGACCTTCAGGAAAGCGCTTGTTGCTATCACGAAATGTTATACTTGGTAAATGTTTGGTTCTACCTCAGAGACCTTCAAGAAAGCGCTTGTTGCTATCACGAAATGTTATACTTGGTAAATGTTTGGTTCTACCTCAGAGACCTTCAGGAAAGCGCTTGTTGCTATCACGAAATGTTATACTTGGTAAATGTTTGGTTCTACCTCAGAGACCTTCAGGTAAGCGCTTGTTGATATCACGAAATGTTATACTTGGTAAATGTTTGGTTCTACCTCAGAGACCTTCAGGAAAGCGCTTGTTGCTATCACGAAATGTTATACTTGGTAAATGTTTGGTTCTACCTCAGAGACCTTCAGGAAAGCGCTTGTTGCTATCACGAAATGTTATAATTGGTAAATGTTTGGTTCTACCTCAGAGACCTTCAGGAAAGCGCTTGTTGCTATCACGAAATGTTATACTTGGTAAATGTTTGGTTCTACCTTAGAGACCTTCAGGAAAGCGCTTGTTGCTATCACGAAATGTTATACTTGGTAAATGTTTGGTTCTACTACCTCAGAGACCTTCAGGAGAGCGCTTGTTGCTATCACGAAATGTTATACTTGGTAAATGTTTGGTTCTACCTCAGAGACCTTCAGGAAAGCGCTTGTTGCTATCACGAAATGTTATACTTGGTAAATGTTTGGTTCTACCTCAGAGACCTTCAGGAAAGCGCTTGTTGCTATCACGAAATGTTATACTTGGTAAATGTTTGGTATTACCTCAGAGACCTTCAGGAAAGCGCTTGTTGCTATCACGAAATGTTATACTTGGTAAATGTTTGGTTCTACCTCAGAGACCTTCAGGAAAGCGCTTGTTGCTATCACGAAATGTTATACTTGGTAAATGTTTGGTATTACCTCAGAGACCTTCAGGAAAGCGCTTGTTGCTATCACGAAATGTTATACTTGGTAAATGTTTGGTTCTACCTCAGAGACCTTCAGGTAAGCGCTTGTTGATATCACGAAATGTTATACTTGGTAAATGTTTGGTTCTACCTCAGAGACCTTCAGGAAAGCGCTTGTTGCTATCACGAAATGTTATACTTGGTAAATGTTTGGTTCTACCTCAGAGACCTTCAGGAAAGCGCTTGTTGCTATCACGAAATGTTATACTTGGTAAATGTTTGCTTCTACCTCAGAGACCTTCAGGTAAGCGCTTGTTGCTATCACGAAATGTTATACTTGGTAAATGTTTGGTATTACCTCAGAGACCTTCAGGAAAGCGCTTGTTGATATCACGAAATGTTATACTTGGTAAATGTTTGGTATTACCTCAGAGACCTTCAGGAAAGCGCTTGTTGATATCACGAAATGTTATACTTGGTAAATGTTTGGTATTACCTCAGAGACCTTCAGGAAAGCGCTTGTTGCTATCACGAAATGTTATACTTGGTAAATGTTTGGTATTACCTCAGAGAACTTCAGGAAAGCGCTTGTTGATATCACGAAATGTTATACTTGGTAAATGTTTGGTATTACCTCAGAGACCTTCAGGAAAGCGCTTGTTGCTATCACGAAATGTTATACTTGGTAAATGTTTGGTTCTACCTCAGAGACCATGCAAATATAATCTAGCCTAGCCTTAAGGAAAGCGCTTGTTGCTATCACAAAATGTTATACTTGGTAAATGTTTGGTATTACCTCAGAGACCTTCAGGAAAGCGCTTGTTGCTATCACGAAATGTTATACTTGGTAAATGTTTGGTATTACCTCAGAGACCTTCAGGAAAGCGCTTGTTGCTATCACGAAATGTTATACTTGGTAAATGTTTGGTATTACCTCAGAGACCTTCAGGAAAGCGCTTGTTGATATCACGAAATGTTATACTTGGTAAATGTTTGGTATTACCTCAGAGACCTTCAGGTAAGCGCTTGTTGATATCACGAAATGTTATACTTGGTAAATGTTTGGTTCTACCTCAGAGACCTTCAGGAAAGCGCTTGTTGCTATCACGAAATGTTATACTTGGTAAATGTTTGGTTCTACCTCAGAGACCTTCAGGAAAGCGCTTGTTGCTATCACGAAATGTTATACTTGGTAAATGTTTGGTTCTACCTCAGAGACCTTCAGGAAAGCGCTTGTTGCTATCACGAAATTTTATACTTGGTAAATGTTTGGTTCTACCTCAGAGACCTTCAGGAAAGCGCTTGTTGCTATCACGAAATGTTATACTTGGTAAATGTTTGGTTCTACCTCAGAGACCTTCAGGAAAGCGCTTGTTGCTATCACGAAATGTTATACTTGGTAAATGTTTGGTATTACCTCAGAGACCTTCAGGAAAGCGCTTGTTGCTATCACGAAATGTTATACTTGGTAAATGTTTGGTTCTACCTCAGAGACCATGCAAATATAATCTAGCCTAGCCTTAAGGAAAGCGCTTGTTGCTATCACAAAATGTTATACTTGGTAAATGTTTGGTATTACCCCAGAGACCTTCAGGAAAGCGCTTGTTGCTATCACGAAATGTTATACTTGGTAAATGTTTGGTATTACCTCAGAGACCTTCAGGAAAGCGCTTGCTGCTATCACGAAATGTTATACTTGGTAAATGTTTGGTATTACCTCAGAGACCTTCAGGTAAGCGCTTGTTGATATCACGAAATGTTATACTTGGTAAATGTTTGGTTCTACCTCAGAGACCTTCAGGCAAGCGCTTGTTGATATCACGAAATGTTATACTTGGTAAATGTTTGGTTCTACCTCAGAGACCTTCAGGAAAGCGCTTGTTGCTATCACGAAATGTTATACTTGGTAAATGTTTGGTTCTACCTCAGAGACCTTCAGGAAAGCGCTTGTTGCTATCACGAAATGTTATACTTGGTAAATGTTTGGTTCTACCTCAGAGACCTTCAGGAAAGCGCTTGTTGCTATCACGAAATGTTATACTTGGTAAATGTTTGGTTCTACCTCAGAGACCTTCAGGAAAGCGCTTGTTGCTATCACGAAATGTTATACTTGGTAAATGTTTGGTTCTACCTCAGAGACCTTCAGGAAAGCGCTTGTTGCTATCACGAAATGTTATACTTGGTAAATGTTTGGTTCTACCTCAGAGACCTTCAGGAAAGCGCTTGTTGCTATCACGAAATGTTATACTTGGTAAATGTTTTGTTCTACCTCAGAGACCTTCAGGAAAGCGCTTGTTGCTATCACGAAATGTTATACTTGGTAAATGTTTGGTTCTACCTCAGAGACCTTCAGGAAAGCGCTTGTTGCTATCACGAAATGTTATACTTGGTAAATGTTTGGTTCTACTTCAGAGACCTTCAGGAAAGTGCTTGTTGCTATCACGAAATGTTATACTTGGTAAATGTTTGGTTCTACCTCAGAGACCTTCAGGTAAGCGCTTGTTGATATCACGAAATGTTATACTTGGTAAATGTTTGGTTCTACCTCAGAGACCTTCAGGAAAGCGCTTGTTGCTATCACGAAATGTTATACTTGGTAAATGTTTGGTTCTACCTCAGAGACCTTCAGGAAAGCGCTTGTTGCTATCACGAAATGTTATACTTGGTAAATGTTTGGTTCTACCTCAGAGACCTTCAGGAAAGCGCTTGTTGCTATCACGAAATGTTATACTTGGTAAATGTTTGGTTCTACCTCAGAGACCTTCAAGAAAGCGCTTGTTGCTATCACGAAATGTTATACTTGGTAAATGTTTGGTTCTACCTCAGAGACCTTCAGGAAAGCGCTTGTTGCTATCACGAAATGTTATACTTGGTAAATGTTTGGTTCTACCTCAGAGACCTTCAGGTAAGCGCTTGTTGATATCACGAAATGTTATACTTGGTAAATGTTTGGTTCTACCTCAGAGACCTTCAGGAAAGCGCTTGTTGCTATCACGAAATGTTATACTTGGTAAATGTTTGGTTCTACCTCAGAGACCTTCAGGAAAGCGCTTGTTGCTATCACGAAATGTTATAATTGGTAAATGTTTGGTTCTACCTCAGAGACCTTCAGGAAAGCGCTTGTTGCTATCACGAAATGTTATACTTGGTAAATGTTTGGTTCTACCTTAGAGACCTTCAGGAAAGCGCTTGTTGCTATCACGAAATGTTATACTTGGTAAATGTTTGGTTCTACTACCTCAGAGACCTTCAGGAGAGCGCTTGTTGCTATCACGAAATGTTATACTTGGTAAATGTTTGGTTCTACCTCAGAGACCTTCAGGAAAGCGCTTGTTGCTATCACGAAATGTTATACTTGGTAAATGTTTGGTTCTACCTCAGAGACCTTCAGGAAAGCGCTTGTTGCTATCACGAAATGTTATACTTGGTAAATGTTTGGTATTACCTCAGAGACCTTCAGGAAAGCGCTTGTTGCTATCACGAAATGTTATACTTGGTAAATGTTTGGTTCTACCTCAGAGACCTTCAGGAAAGCGCTTGTTGCTATCACGAAATGTTATACTTGGTAAATGTTTGGTATTACCTCAGAGACCTTCAGGAAAGCGCTTGTTGCTATCACGAAATGTTATACTTGGTAAATGTTTGGTTCTACCTCAGAGACCTTCAGGTAAGCGCTTGTTGATATCACGAAATGTTATACTTGGTAAATGTTTGGTTCTACCTCAGAGACCTTCAGGAAAGCGCTTGTTGCTATCACGAAATGTTATACTTGGTAAATGTTTGGTTCTACCTCAGAGACCTTCAGGAAAGCGCTTGTTGCTATCACGAAATGTTATACTTGGTAAATGTTTGCTTCTACCTCAGAGACCTTCAGGTAAGCGCTTGTTGCTATCACGAAATGTTATACTTGGTAAATGTTTGGTATTACCTCAGAGACCTTCAGGAAAGCGCTTGTTGATATCACGAAATGTTATACTTGGTAAATGTTTGGTATTACCTCAGAGACCTTCAGGAAAGCGCTTGTTGATATCACGAAATGTTATACTTGGTAAATGTTTGGTATTACCTCAGAGACCTTCAGGAAAGCGCTTGTTGCTATCACGAAATGTTATACTTGGTAAATGTTTGGTATTACCTCAGAGAACTTCAGGAAAGCGCTTGTTGATATCACGAAATGTTATACTTGGTAAATGTTTGGTATTACCTCAGAGACCTTCAGGAAAGCGCTTGTTGCTATCACGAAATGTTATACTTGGTAAATGTTTGGTTCTACCTCAGAGACCATGCAAATATAATCTAGCCTAGCCTTAAGGAAAGCGCTTGTTGCTATCACAAAATGTTATACTTGGTAAATGTTTGGTATTACCTCAGAGACCTTCAGGAAAGCGCTTGTTGCTATCACGAAATGTTATACTTGGTAAATGTTTGGTATTACCTCAGAGACCTTCAGGAAAGCGCTTGTTGCTATCACGAAATGTTATACTTGGTAAATGTTTGGTATTACCTCAGAGACCTTCAGGAAAGCGCTTGTTGATATCACGAAATGTTATACTTGGTAAATGTTTGGTATTACCTCAGAGACCTTCAGGTAAGCGCTTGTTGATATCACGAAATGTTATACTTGGTAAATGTTTGGTTCTACCTCAGAGACCTTCAGGAAAGCGCTTGTTGCTATCACGAAATGTTATACTTGGTAAATGTTTGGTTCTACCTCAGAGACCTTCAGGAAAGCGCTTGTTGCTATCACGAAATGTTATACTTGGTAAATGTTTGGTTCTACCTCAGAGACCTTCAGGAAAGCGCTTGTTGCTATCACGAAATTTTATACTTGGTAAATGTTTGGTTCTACCTCAGAGACCTTCAGGAAAGCGCTTGTTGCTATCACGAAATGTTATACTTGGTAAATGTTTGGTTCTACCTCAGAGACCTTCAGGAAAGCGCTTGTTGCTATCACGAAATGTTATACTTGGTAAATGTTTGGTTCTACCTCAGAGACCTTCAGGAAAGCGCTTGTTGCTATCACGAAATGTTATACTTGGTAAATGTTTGGTTCTACCTCAGAGACCTTCAGGAAAGCGCTTGTTGCTATCACGAAATGTTATACTTGGTAAATGTTTGGTTCTACCTCAGAGACCTTCAGGAAAGCGCTTGTTGCTATCACGAAATGTTATACTTGGTAAATGTTTGGTTCTACCTCAGAGACCTTCAGGAAAGCGCTTGTTGCTATCACGAAATGTTATACTTGGTAAATGTTTGGTTCTACCTCAGAGACCTTCAGGAAAGCGCTTGTTGCTATCGCGAAATGTTATACTTGGTAAATGTTTGGTTCTACCTCAGAGACCTTCAGGTAAGCGCTTGTTGATATCACGAAATGTTATACTTGGTAAATGTTTGGTTCTACCTCAGAGACCTTCAGGAAAGCGCTTGTTGCTATCACGAAATGTTATACTTGGTAAATGTTTGGTTCTACCTCAGAGACCTTCAGGAAAGCGCTTGTTGCTATCACGAAATGTTATACTTGGTAAATGTTTGGTTCTACCTCAGAGACCTTCAGGAAAGGGCTTGTTGCTATCACGAAATGTTATACTTGGTAAATGTTTGGTTCTACCTCAGAGACCTTCAGGAAAGCGCTTGTTGCTATCACGAAATGTTATACTTGGTAAATGTTTGGTTCTACCTCAGAGACCTTCAGGAAAGCGCTTGTTGCTATCACGAAATGTTATACTTGGTAAATGTTTGGTTCTACCTCAGAGACCTTCAGGAAAGCGCTTGTTGATATCACGAAATGTTTTACTTGGTAAATGTTTGGTTCTACCTCAGAGACCTTCAGGTAAGCGCTTGTTGCTATCACGAAATGTTATACTTGGTATGTTTGGTTCTAGCTCAGAGACCTTCAGGAAAGCGCTTGTTGCTATCACGAAATGTTATACTTGGTAAATGTTTGGTTCTACCTCAGAGACCTTCAGGAAAGCGCTTGTTGCTATCACGAAATGTTATACTTGGTAAATGTTTGGTTCTACCTCAGAGACCTTCAGGAAAGCGCTTGTTGCTATCACGAAATGTTATACTTGGTAAATGTTTGGTTCTACCTCAGAGACCTTCAGGAAAGCGCTTGTTGCTATCACGAAATGTTATACTTGGTAAATGTTTGGTTCTACCTCAGAGACCTTCAGGAAAGCGCTTGTTGCTATCACGAAATGTTATACTTGGTAAATGTTTGGTTCTACCTCAGAGACCTTCAGGAAAGCGCTTGTTGCTATCACGAAATGTTATACTTGGTAAATGTTTGGTTCTACCTCAGAGACCTTCAGGAAAGCGCTTGTTGCTATCACGAAATGTTATACTTGGTAAATGTTTGGTATTACCTCAGAGACCTTCAGGAAAGCGCTTGTTGCTATCACGAAATGTTATACTTGGTAAATGTTTGGTTCTACCTCAGAGACCTTCAGGAAAGACCTTGTTGCTATCACGAAATGTTATACTTGGTAAATGTTTGTTATTACCTCAGAGACCTTCAGGAAAGCGCTTGTTGCTATCACGAAATGTTATACTTGGTCAATGTTTGGTATTACCTCAGAGACCTTCAGGAAAGCGCTTGTTGCTATCACGAAATGTTATACTTGGTAAATGTTTGGTATTACCTCAGAGACCTTCAGGAAAGCGCTTGTTGCTATCACGAAATGTTATACTTGGTAAATGTTTGGTATTACCTCAGAGACCTTCAGGAAAGCGCTTGTTGCTATCACGAAATGTTATACTTGGTAAATGTTTGGTATTACCTCAGAGACCTTCAGGAAAGCGCTTGTTGCTATCACGAAATGTTATACTTGGTAAATGTTTGGTTCTACCTCAGAGACCTTCAGGAAAGCGCTTGTTGCTATCACGAAATGTTATACTTGGTAAATGTTTGGTTCTACCTCAGAGACCATGCAAATATAATCTAGCCTAGCCTTAAGGAAAGCGCTTTTTGCTATCACAAAATGTTATAATTGGTAAATGTTTGGTATTACCTCAGAGACCTTCAGGAAAGCGCTTGTTGCTATCACGAAATGTTATACTTGGTAAATGTTTGGTTCTACCTCAGAGACCATGCAAATATATTCTAGCCTAGCCTTAAGGAAAGCGATTGTTGCTATCACAAAATGTTATACTTGGTAAATGTTTGGTATTACCTCAGAGACCATGCAAATATAATCTAGCCTAGCCTTAAGGAAAGCGCTTGTTGCTATCACGAAATGTTATACTTGGTAAATGTTTGGTTCTACCTCAGAGACCTTCAGGAAAGCGCTTGTTGCTATCACAAAATGTTATACTTGGTAAATGTTTGGTATTACCTCAGAGACCTTCAGGAAAGCGCTTGTTGCTATCACGAAATGTTATACTTGGTAAATGTTTGGTATTACCTCAGAGACCTTCAGGAAAGCGCTTGTTGCTATCACGAAATGTTATACTTGGTAAATGTTTGGTTCTACCTCAGAGACCTTCAGGAAAGCGCTTGTTGCTATCACAAAATGTTATACTTGGTAAATGTTTGGTATTACCTCAGAGACCTTCAGGAAAGCGCTTGTTGCTATCACGAAATGTTATACTTGGTAAATGTTTGGTATTACCTCAGAGACCTTCAGGAAAGCGCTTGTTGATATCACGAAATGTTATACTTGGTAAATGTTTGGTTCTACCTCAGAGACCATGCAAATATAATCTAGCCTAGCCTTAACGGAAGCGCTTGTTGCTATCACGAAATGTTATACTTGGTAAATGTTTGGTTCTACCTCAGAGACCTTCAGGAAAGCGCTTGTTGCTATCACGAAATGTTATACTTGGTAAATGTTTGGTTCTATCTCAGAGACCTTCAGGAAAGCGCTTGTTGCTATCACGAAATGTTATACTTGGTAAATGTTTGGTTCTACCTCAGAGACCATGCAAATATAATCTAGCCTAGCCTTAAGGGAAGCGCTTGTTGCTATCACGAAATGTTATACTTGGTAAATGTTTGGTTCTACCTCAGAGACCTTCAGGAAAGCGCTTGTTGCTATCACGAAATGTTATACTTGGTAAATGTTTGGTTCTACCTCAGAGACCTTCAGGAAAGCGCTTGTTGCTATCACGAAATGTTATACTTGGTAAATGTTTGGTTCTACCTCAGAGACCTTCAGGAAAGCGCTTGTTGCTATCACGAAATGTTATACTTGGTAAATGTTTGGTTCTACCTCAGAGACCTTCAGGAAAGCGCTTGTTGATATCACGAAATGTTTTACTTGGTAAATGTTTGGTTCTACCTCAGAGACCTTCAGGTAAGCGCTTGTTGCTATCACGAAATGTTATACTTGGTATGTTTGGTTCTAGCTCAGAGACCTTCAGGAAAGCGCTTGTTGCTATCACGAAATGTTATACTTGGTAAATGTTTGGTTCTACCTCAGAGACCTTCAGGAAAGCGCTTGTTGCTATCACGAAATGTTATACTTGGTAAATGTTTGGTTCTACCTCAGAGACCTTCAGGAAAGCGCTTGTTGCTATCACGAAATGTTATACTTGGTAAATGTTTGGTTCTACCTCAGAGACCTTCAGGAAAGCGCTTGTTGCTATCACGAAATGTTATACTTGGTAAATGTTTGGTTCTACCTCAGAGACCTTCAGGAAAGCGCTTGTTGCTATCACGAAATGTTATACTTGGTAAATGTTTGGTTCTACCTCAGAGACCTTCAGGAAAGCGCTTGTTGCTATCACGAAATGTTATACTTGGTAAATGTTTGGTTCTACCTCAGAGACCTTCAGGAAAGCGCTTGTTGCTATCACGAAATGTTATACTTGGTAAATGTTTGGTATTACCTCAGAGACCTTCAGGAAAGCGCTTGTTGCTATCACGAAATGTTATACTTGGTAAATGTTTGGTTCTACCTCAGAGACCTTCAGGAAAGACCTTGTTGCTATCACGAAATGTTATAATTGGTAAATGTTTGTTATTACCTCACAGACCTTCAGGAAAGCGCTTGTTGCTATCACGAAATGTTATACTTGGTCAATGTTTGGTATTACCTCAGAGACCTTCAGGAAAGCGCTTGTTGCTATCACGAAATGTTATACTTGGTAAATGTTTGGTATTACCTCAGAGACCTTCAGGAAAGCGCTTGTTGCTATCACGAAATGTTATACTTGGTAAATGTTTGGTATTACCTCAGAGACCTTCAGGAAAGCGCTTGTTGCTATCACGAAATGTTATACTTGGTAAATGTTTGGTATTACCTCAGAGACCTTCAGGAAAGCGCTTGTTGCTATCACGAAATGTTATACTTGGTAAATGTTTGGTATTACCTCAGAGACCTTCAGGAAAGCGTTTGTTGCTATCACGAAATGTTATACTTGGTAAATGTTTGGTTCTACCTCAGAGACCATGCAAATATAATCTAGCCTAGCCTTAAGGAAAGCGCTTTTTGCTATCACAAAATGTTATAATTGGTAAATGTTTGGTATTACCTCAGAGACCTTCAGGAAAGCGCTTGTTGCTATCACGAAATGTTATACTTGGTAAATGTTTGGTTCTACCTCAGAGACCATGCAAATATATTCTAGCCTAGCCTTAAGGAAAGCGCTTGTTGCTATCACAAAATGTTATACTTGGTAAATGTTTGGTATTACCTCAGAGACCATGCAAATATAATCTAGCCTAGCCTTAAGGAAAGCGCTTGTTGCTATCACGAAATGTTATACTTGGTAAATGTTTGGTTCTACCTCAGAGACCTTCAGGAAAGCGCTTGTTGCTATCACAAAATGTTATACTTGGTAAATGTTTGGTATTACCTCAGAGACCTTCAGGAAAGCGCTTGTTGCTATCACGAAATGTTATACTTGGTAAATGTTTGGTATTACCTCAGAGACCTTCAGGAAAGCGCTTGTTGCTATCACGAAATGTTATACTTGGTAAATGTTTGGTTCTACCTCAGAGACCTTCAGGAAAGCGCTTGTTGCTATCACAAAATGTTATACTTGGTAAATGTTTGGTATTACCTCAGAGACCTTCAGGAAAGCGCTTGTTGCTATCACGAAATGTTATACTTGGTAAATGTTTGGTATTACCTCAGAGACCTTCAGGAAAGCGCTTGTTGCTATCACGAAATGTTATACTTGGTAAATGTTTGGTATTACCTCAGAGACCTTCAGGAAAGCGCTTGTTGATATCACGAAATGTTATACTTGGTAAATGTTTGGTTCTACCTCAGAGACCATGCAAATATAATCTAGCCTAGCCTTAACGGAAGCGCTTGTTGCTATCACGAAATGTTATACTTGGTAAATGTTTGGTTCTACCTCAGAGACCTTCAGGAAAGCGCTTGTTGCTATCACGAAATGTTATACTTGGTAAATGTTTGGTTCTATCTCAGAGACCTTCAGGAAAGCGCTTGTTGCTATCACGAAATGTTATACTTGGTAAATGTTTGGTTCTACCTCAGAGACCATGCAAATATAATCTAGCCTAGCCTTAAGAGAAGCGCTTGTTGCTATCACGAAATGTTATACTTGGTAAATGTTTGGTTCTACCTCAGAGACCTTCAGAAAAGCGCTTGTTGCTATCACGAAATGTTATACTTGGTAAATGTTTGGTTCTACGTCAGAGACCTTCAGGAAAGCGCTTGTTGCTATCACGAAATGTTATACTTGGTAAATGTTTGGTATTACCTCAGAGACCTTCAGGAAAGCGCTTGTTGCTATCACAAAATGTTATACTTGGTAAATGTTTGGTATTACCTCAGAGACCTTCAGGAAAGCGCTTGTTGCTATCACGAAATGTTATACTTGGTAAATGTTTGGTTCTACCTCAGAGACCTTCAGGAAAGCGCTTGTTGCTATCACGAAATGTTATACTTGGTAAATGTTTGGTATTACCTCAGAGACCTTCAGGAAAGCGCTTGTTGCTATCACGAAATGTTATACTTGGTAAATGTTTGGTATTACCTCAGAGAACTTCAGGAAAGCGCTTGTTGCTATCACGAAATGTTATACTTGGTAAATGTTTGGTATTACCTCAGAGACCTTCAGGAAAGCGCTTGTTGCTATCACGAAATGTTA
This sequence comes from Prosapia bicincta, assembly GCA_036971475.1. Taxonomy (NCBI): domain Eukaryota; kingdom Metazoa; phylum Arthropoda; class Insecta; order Hemiptera; family Cercopidae; genus Prosapia; species Prosapia bicincta. The sequence goes on along the minus strand of JBAIZL010000005.1, from coordinate 107,744,959 downwards.
TACTTGGTAAATGTTTGGTATTACCTCAGAGACCTTCAGGAAAGCGCTTGTTGCTATCACGAAATGTTATACTTGGTAAATGTTTGGTTCTACCTCAGAGACCATGCAAATATAATCTAGCCTAGCCTTAAGGAAAGCACTTGTTGCTATCACGAAATGTTATACTTGGTAAATGTTTGGTTCTACCTCAGAGACCATGCAAATATAATCTAGCCTAGCCTTAAGGAAAGCGCTTGTTGCTATCACGAAATGTTATACTTGGTAAATGTTTGGTATTACCTCAGAGACCATGCAAATGTAATCTGGCTTAACCTTAAGAAAAGCGCTTGTTGCTATGACGAAATGTTATACTTGGTAAATGTTTGGTATTACCTCAGAGACCATGCAAATGTAATCTAGCCTAGCCTTAAGGAAAGCGCTTGTTGCTATCACGAAATGTTATACTTGGTAAATGTTTGGTTTTACCTCAGAGACCTTCAGGAAAGCGCTTGTTGCTATCACGAAATGTTATACTTGGTAAATGTTTGGTTTTACCTCAGAGACCTTCAGGAAAGCGCTTGTTGCTATCACGAAATGTTATACTTGGTAAATGTTTGGTATTACCTCAGAGACCATGCAAATATAATCTAGCCTAGCCTTAAGGAAAGCGCTTGTTGCTATCACAAAATGTTATACTTGGTAAATGTTTGGTATTACCTCAGAGACCTTCAGGAAAGCGTTTGTTGCTATCACGAAATGTTATACTTGGTAAATGTTTGGTTCTACCTCAGAGACCATGCAAATATAATCTAGCCTAGCCTTAAGGAAAGCGCTTGTTGCTATCACAAAATGTTATACTTGGTAAATGTTTGGTATTACCTCAGAGGCCTTCAGGAAAGCGCTTGTTGCTATCACGAAATGTTATACTTGGTAAATGTTTGGTTCTACCTCAGAGACCATGCAAATATATTCTAGCCTAGCCTTAAGGAAAGCGCTTGTTGTTATCACAAAATGTTATACTTGGTAAATGTTTGGTATTACCTCAGAGACCATGCAAATATAATCTAGCCTAGCCTTAAGGAAAGCGCTTGTTGCTATCACGAAATGTTATACTTGGTAAATGTTTGGTTCTACCTCAGAGACCTTCAGGAAAGCGCTTGTTGCTATCACAAAATGTTATACTTGGTAAATGTTTGGTATTACCTCAGAGACCGTCAGGAAAGCGCTTGTTGCTATCACGAAATGTTATACTTGGTAAATGTTTGGTATTACCTCAGAGACCTTCAGGAAAGCGCTTGTTGCTATCACGAAATGTTATACTTGGTAAATGTTTGGTTCTACCTCAGAGACCTTCAGGAAAGCGCTTGTTGCTATCACAAAATGTTATACTTGGTAAATGTTTGGTATTACCTCAGAGACCTTCAGGAAAGCGCTTGTTGCTATCACGAAATGTTATACTTGGTAAATGTTTGGTATTACCTCAGAGACCTTCAGGAAAGCGCTTGTTGCTATCACGAAATGTTATACTTGGTAAATGTTTGGTATTACCTCAGAGACCTTCAGGAAAGCGCTTGTTGCTATCACAAAATGTTATACTTGGTAAATGTTTGGTATTACCTCAGAGACCTTCAGGAAAGCGCTTGTTGATATCACGAAATGTTATACTTGGTAAATGTTTGGTTCTACCTCAGAGACCATGCAAATATAATCTAGCCTAGCCTTAAGGGAAGCGCTTGTTGCTATCACGAAATGTTATACTTGGTAAATGTTTGGTTCTACCTCAGAGACCTTCAGGAAAGCGCTTGTTGCTATCACGAAATGTTATACTTGGTAAATGTTTGGTTCTACCTCAGAGACCTTCAGGAAAGCGCTTGTTGCTATCACGAAATGTTATACTTGGTAAATGTTTGGTTCTACCTCAGAGACCTTCAGGAAAGCGCTTGTTGCTATCACGAAATGTTATACTTGGTAAATGTTTGGTTCTACCTCAGAGACCATGCAAATATAATCTAGCCTAGCCTTAAGGGAAGCGCTTGTTGCTATCACGAAATGTTATACTTGGTAAATGTTTGGTTCTACCTCAGAGACCTTCAGAAAAGCGCTTGTTGCTATCACGAAATGTTATACTTGGTAAATGTTTGGTTCTACCTCAGAGACCTTCAGGAAAGCGCTTGTTGCTATCACGAAATGTTATACTTGGTAAATGTTTGGTATTTCCTCAGAGACCTTCAGGAAAGCGCTTGTTGCTATCACAAAATGTTATACTTGGTAAATGTTTGGTATTACCTCAGAGACCTTCAGGAAAGCGCTTGTTGCTATCACGAAATGTTATACTTGGTAAATGTTTGGTTCTACCTCAGAGACCTTCAGGAAAGCGCTTGTTGCTATCACGAAATGTTATACTTGGTAAATGTTTGGTATTACCTCAGAGACCTTCAGGAAAGCGCTTGTTGCTATCACGAAATGTTATACTTGGTAAATGTTTGGTATTACCTCAGAGAACTTCAGGAAAGCGCTTGTTGCTATCACGAAATGTTATACTTGGTAAATGTTTGGTATTACCTCAGAGACCTTCAGGAAAGCGCTTGTTGCTATCACGAAATGTTATACTTGGTAAATGTTTGGTATTACCTCAGAGACCTTCAGGAAAGCGCTTGTTGCTATCACAAAATGTTATACTTGGTAAATGTTTGGTTTTACCTCAGAGACCTTCAGGAAAGCGCTTGTTGCTATCACGAAATGTTATACTTGGTAAATGTTTGGTATTACCTCAGAGACCTTCAGGAAAGCGCTTGTTGCTATCACGAAATGTTATACTTGGTAAATGTTTGGTTCTACCTCAGAGACCTTCAGGAAAGCGCTTGTTGCTATCACGAAATGTTATACTTGGTAAATGTTTGGTTTTACCTCAGAGACCTTCAGGAAAGCGCTTGTTGCTATCACGAAATGTTATACTTGGTAAATGTTTGGTTCTACCTCAGAGACCTTCAGGAAAGCGCTTGTTGCTATCACAAAATGTTATACTTGGTAAATGTTTGGTATTACCTCAGAGACCTTCAGGAAAGCGCTTGTTGCTATCACGAAATGTTATACTTGGTAAATGTTTGGTATTACCTCAGAGACCTTCAGGAAAGCGCTTGTTGCTATCACGAAATGTTATACTTGGTAAATGTTTGGTATTACCTCAGAGACCTTCAGGAAAGCGCTTGTTGCTATCACAAAATGTTATACTTGGTAAATGTTTGGTATTACCTCAGAGACCTTCAGGAAAGCGCTTGTTGATATCACGAAATGTTATACTTGGTAAATGTTTGGTTCTACCTCAGAGACCATGCAAATATAATCTAGCCTAGCCTTAAGGGAAGCGCTTGTTGCTATCACGAAATGTTATACTTGGTAAATGTTTGGTTCTACCTCAGAGACCTTCAGGAAAGCGCTTGTTGCTATCACGAAATGTTATACTTGGTAAATGTTTGGTTCTACCTCAGAGACCTTCAGGAAAGCGCTTGTTGCTATCACGAAATGTTATACTTGGTAAATGTTTGGTTCTACCTCAGAGACCTTCAGGAAAGCGCTTGTTGCTATCACGAAATGTTATACTTGGTAAATGTTTGGTTCTACCTCAGAGACCATGCAAATATAATCTAGCCTAGCCTTAAGGGAAGCGCTTGTTGCTATCACGAAATGTTATACTTGGTAAATGTTTGGTTCTACCTCAGAGACCTTCAGAAAAGCGCTTGTTGCTATCACGAAATGTTATACTTGGTAAATGTTTGGTTCTACCTCAGAGACCTTCAGGAAAGCGCTTGTTGCTATCACGAAATGTTATACTTGGTAAATGTTTGGTATTTCCTCAGAGACCTTCAGGAAAGCGCTTGTTGCTATCACAAAATGTTATACTTGGTAAATGTTTGGTATTACCTCAGAGACCTTCAGGAAAGCGCTTGTTGCTATCACGAAATGTTATACTTGGTAAATGTTTGGTTCTACCTCAGAGACCTTCAGGAAAGCGCTTGTTGCTATCACGAAATGTTATACTTGGTAAATGTTTGGTATTACCTCAGAGACCTTCAGGAAAGCGCTTGTTGCTATCACGAAATGTTATACTTGGTAAATGTTTGGTATTACCTCAGAGAACTTCAGGAAAGCGCTTGTTGCTATCACGAAATGTTATACTTGGTAAATGTTTGGTATTACCTCAGAGACCTTCAGGAAAGCGCTTGTTGCTATCACGAAATGTTATACTTGGTAAATGTTTGGTATTACCTCAGAGACCTTCAGGAAAGCGCTTGTTGCTATCACAAAATGTTATACTTGGTAAATGTTTGGTTCTACCTCAGAGACCATGCAAATATAATCTAGCCTAGCCTTAAGGAAAGCACTTGTTGCTATCACGAAATGTTATACTTGGTAAATGTTTGGTTCTACCTCAGAGACCATGCAAATATAATCTAGCCTAGCCTTAAGGAAAGCGCTTGTTGCTATCACGAAATGTTATACTTGGTAAATGTTTGGTTCTACCTCAGAGACCTTCAGGAAAGCGCTTGTTGCTATCACGAAATGTTATACTTGGTAAATGTTTGGTTCTACCTCAGAGACCTTCAGGAAAGCGCTTGTTGCTATCACGAAATGTTATACTTGGTAAATGTTTGGTATTACCTCAGAGACCATGCAAATGTAATCTGGCTTAACCTTAAGAAAAGCGCTTGTTGCTATGACGAAATGTTATACTTGGTAAATGTTTGGTATTACCTCAGAGACCATGCAAATGTAATCTAGCCTAGCCTTAAGGAAAGCGCTTGTTGCTATCACGAAATGTTATACTTGGTAAATGTTTGGTTTTACCTCAGAGACCTTCAGGAAAGCGCTTGTTGCTATCACGAAATGTTATACTTGGCAAATGTTTGGTTTTACCTCAGAGACCTTCAGGAAAGCGCTTGTTGCTATCACGAAATGTTATACTTGGTAAATGTTTGGTATTACCTCAGAGACCATGCAAATGTAATCTGGCTTAACCTTAAGGAAAGCGCTTGTTGCTATGACGAAATGTTATACTTGGTAAATGTTTGGTATTACCTCAGAGACCATGCAAATGTAATCTAGCCTAGCCTTAAGGAAAGCGCTTGTTGCTATCACGAAATGTTATACTTGGTAAATGTTTGGTTTTACCTCAGAGACCTTCAGGAAAGCGCTTGTTGCTATCACGAAATGTTATACTTGGTAAATGTTTGGTTCTACCTCAGAGACCTTCAGGAAAGCCCTTGTTGCTATCACGAAATGTTATACTTGGTAAATGTTTGGTTTTACCTCAGAGACCTTCAGGAAAGCGCTTGTTGCTATCACGAAATGTTATACTTGGTAAATGTTTGGTTTTACCTCAGAGACCTTCAGGAAAGCGCTTGTTGCTATCACGAAATGTTATACTTGGTAAATGTTTGGTTTTACCTCAGAGACATTCAGGAAAGCGCTTGTTGCTATCACGAAATGTTATACTTGGTAAATGTTTGGTTCTACCTCAGAGACCATGCAAATATAATATAGCCTAGCCTTAAGGAAAGCGCTTGTTGCTATCACGAAATGTTATACTTGGTAAATGTTTGGTTCTACCTCAGAGACCATGCAAATATAATATAGCCTAGCCTTAAGGAAAGCGCTTGTTGCTATCACGAAATGTTATACTTGGTAAATGTTTGGTTCTACCTCAGAGACCATGCAAATATAATATAGCCTAGCCTTAAGGAAAGCGCTTGTTGCTATCACGAAATGTTATACTTGGTAAATGTTTGGTTTTACCTCAGAGACCTTCAGGAAAGCGCTTGTTGCTATCACGAAATGTTATACTTGGTAAATGTTTGGTTTTACCTCAGAGACCTTCAGGAAAGCGCTTGTTGCTATCACGAAATGTTATACTTGGTAAATGTTTGGTTCTACCTCAGAGACCTTCAGGAAAGCGCTTGTTGCTATCACGAAATGTTATACTTGGTAAATGTTTGGTTTTACCTCAGAGACCTTCAGGAAAGCGCTTGTTGCTATCACGAAATGTTATACTTGGTAAATGTTTGGTTCTACCTCAGAGACCTTCAGGAAAGCGCTTGTTGCTATCACGAAATGTTATACTTGGTAAATGTTTGGTTTTACCTCAGAGACCTTCAGGAAAGCGCTTGTTGCTATCACGAAATGTTATACTTGGTAAATGTTTGGTTTTACCTCAGAGACCTTCAGGAAAGCGCTTGTTGCTATCACGAAATGTTATACTTGGTAAATGTTTGGTATTACCTCAGAGACCTTCAGGAAAGCGCTTGTTGCTATCACGAAATGTTATACTTGGTAAATGTTTGGTTTTACCTCAGAGACCTTCAGGAAAGCGCTTGTTGCTATCACGAAATGTTATACTTGGTAAATGTTTGGTTTTACCTCAGAGACCTTCAGGAAAGCGCTTGTTGCTATCACGAAATGTTATACTTGGTAAATGTTTGGTATTACCTCAGAGACCTTCAGGAAAGCGCTTGTTGCTATCACGAAATGTTATACTTGGTAAATGTTTGGTTCTACCTCAGAGACCTTCAGGAAAGCGCTTGTTGCTATCACGAAATGTTATACTTGGTAAATGTTTGGTTTTACCTCAGAGACCTTCAGGAAAGCGCTTGTTGCTATCACGAAATGTTATACTTGGTAAATGTTTGGTATTACCTCAGAGACCTTCAGGAAAGCGCTTGTTGCTATCACGAAATGTTATACTTGGTAAATGTTTGGTTCTACCTCAGAGACCTTCAGGAAAGCGCTTGTTGCTATCACGAAATGTTATACTTGGTAAATGTTTGGTTTTACCTCAGAGACCTTCAGGAAAGCGCTTGTTGCTATCACGAAATGTTATACTTGGTAAATGTTTGGTTTTACCTCAGAGACCTTCAGGAAAGCGCTTGTTGCTATCACGAAATGTTATACTTGGTAAATGTTTGGTTCTACCTCAGAGACCATGCAAATATAATATAGCCTAGCCTTAAGGAAAGCGCTTGTTGCTATCAGGAAATGTTATACTTGGTAAATGTTTGGTTCTACCTCAGAGACCATGCAAATATAATATAGCCTAGCCTTAAGGAAAGCGCTTGTTGCTATCAGGAAATGTTATACTTGGTAAATGTTTGGTTCTACCTCAGAGACCATGCAAATATAATATAGCCTAGCCTTAAGGAAAGCGCTTGTTGCTATCACGAAATGTTATACTTGGTAAATGTTTGGTTCTACCTCAGAGACCATGCAAATATAATATAGCCTAGCCTTAAGGAAAGCGCTTGTTGCTATCACGAAATGTTATACTTGGTAAATGTTTGGTATTACCTCAGAGACCTTAAGGAAAGCGCTTGTTGCTATCACGAAATGTTATACTTGGTAAATGTTTGGTTTTACCTCAGAGACCTTAAGGAAAGCGCTTGTTGCTATCACGAAATGTTATACTTGGTAAATGTTTGGTTCTACCTCAGAGGCCATGCAAATATAATATAGCCTAGCCTTAAGGAAAGCGCTTGTTGCTATCACGAAATGTTATACTTGGTAAATGTTTGGTTCTACCTCAGAGACCTTCAGGAAAGCGCTTGTTGCTATCACGAAATGTTATACTTGGTAAATGTTTGGTTTTACCTCAGAGACCTTAAGGAAAGCGCTTGTTGCTATCACGAAATGTTATACTTGGTAAATGTTTGGTTCTACCTCAGAGACCATGCAAATATAATATAGCCTAGCCTTAAGGAAAGCGCTTGTTGCTATCACGAAATGTTATACTTGGTAAATGTTTGGTTTTACCTCAGAGACCATGCAAATGTAATCTAGCCTAGCCTTAAGGAAAGCGCTTGTTGCTATCACGAAATGTTATACTTGGTAAATGTTTGGTATTACCTCAGAGACCATGCAAATGTAATCTAGCCAAGCCCTAATGAAATCACCCATCCTTTAAAATCTGATGGAAAAAGTTGGAAAAATCCTGCTCTATTTACCCTTTGAAGTTTACACAGATCTGTATTTATGAATTCTATTTTTATTTAGTGTTACAGCTATAGCCCACTGAGAAATGTATATGAAATTATCCGGCATCATAGATGACTATATTTCAGTAAGCACTTCTAGAATTTAAGCGTAAAAATAATAAAATAATTCGTATTTATTTAATTTGTAATAATAATGTACGAAGTACGTTATATGGTCGATGAGGTGCATTCAAAAATTCTTGTGAGGAGTTAACAGCGTCTCACAACAGCATACCCTTTAGTTTCTTGTCTTTCGTCATCTGAAACACTATTGCTAACTCCAGATGCAGATACGCTTCCACTGCAAGAAGTTATGCGTGTTGCAGAGCGCCTATCCTATGCGAGATGGTCCCTACTACAATACGGCAATCTAGTCCCAGGTTTTTTCGCACTGCATTAACAACAATTGCACTTTATCCAGGCTATGACATTCCATGTGTAATAAAGAATCTTCATGTAAAATTTCAAAATTGTTGGTTAGGTAGTTTTTGAGATTTTTGCGGACAAACTAGCAACACCGTTTCTCTATATAATGGTAGGATATATATATATATATATATATATATATATATATATATATATATATATATATATACACACAAACGCGCTTAAAACCTGCTTTTGGCTACAAGTTGTCGGCCATATTGATTGTTTGATTGTATAGGATTCAGAAAATTAAAAACAGTATTAGGCCTTCATGAAACGATTGTACAAAGTAGATTAAACATAAATCACCCCCCTCCCCAATTAGGAAAAATACAAAGCTGCATTGAAGGAATTGGGCTCGAAAGATTTGAACGTGGGAGATAGAAAAGACTGTAAATCGGCTTAGACGTATTGCCGACGTCATCAAGAGAACCTGATCACAGAAAGCCAAACACTACGAAACGTTTATGTAAATCGAGTAAATAAAGCAATCAAGTCTTGGGCGGATCGAATTGCATTTAAACACAGACGTATATTGGCCTTAGATATTGATAAAACCGACATGGTAGATGACACCTGACAAAGGGTGTAGGGTGGGTTTTACAATTCTACTGGAGTCACAAAGGGATGAAACTTGTAGAAGGGCACATGGAAGTTGGTAAGGAGAGAAGGGCCTAAATGTAGTCAATCTATTAAACTTACATTACAGATTGTAAAAGGCTATACTAATAAAGCTATTAATAAAACATTTTAATAAGAAACTAATACTAAATTATAAACAAATGCTACGACTACGACAAAAACGATTGCAACGAAATAGAAACCTAATAAACCATTAGGACAAATAAATGACACAACTTGGTCAAAAAACACCGCCCTAATATTACTTCATTATTTTAAAAATAATTACCGCAATTGATTTTCCCAATTCAATTGTGTTTCATCCGCAATTAAAAACAAACAAATAAAATGCCTTCTGTATAAGAAACAATGTTAAAAATGTCACTTCCGAACCTAATTTCGCGCCACTAAACAGTGCATATTGGTAAACCGATATTAATATTCCGCTTGGGGGCTTATTGGTCTGTGAATAACTAACATGTGGCGCCAACATGGCCATATTAAAACGTTGTTTGATGCCAACATTACATAACTCTGCCCCGGTTTTACCAGTTTACTTCATAATGTTTGTTTATCAATCTCTCGCCCCAAAGGATTTATCTAAATTTAAACAATTTCAATAAATAAATAAATAAGTAAAAAATATATATTTAATAAATCATATAATATATTAATAACTTACCAATATATATTTATTTATGTTATTAAATTTATGTGGGTGGTCCCTAGTCTGAGGGTTTGGCCCTTAAGTAAGGTCAACTGAGCGTAAATGAAGGGCCTAATTTCACTACCTGCACCGATATTCTCCCACGGCAGCCCGATTTCACTACCTGGACCGATATTCTCCCACGGCAGCCCGATTTCACTACCTGGACCGATATTCTCCCACGGCAGCCCGATTTCACTACCTGGACCGATATTCTCCCACGACAGCCTGATTGCACCACCTGGACCGATATTCTCCCACGGCAGCCTGATTGCACCACCTGAACCGATATTCGCCCAAGGCAGCCTGATTGCACCACCTGGACCGATATTCTTCCACGGCAATCTGATTGCACCACCTGGACCGATATTCTCCCACGGCAGCCCGATTTCACTACCTGGACCGATATTCTCCCACGGCAGCCCGATTTCACTACCTGGACCGATATTCTCCCACGGCAGCCTGATTGCACCACCTGAACCGATATTCGCCCAAGGCAGCCTGATTGCACCACCTGGACCTATATTCGCCCAAGGCAGTCTGATTGCACCACCTGGACCGATATTCTTCCACGGCAATCTGATTGCACCACCTGGACCGATATTCTCCCACGGCAGCCCGATTTCACTACCTGGACCGATATTCTCCCACGGCAGCCCGATTTCACTACCTGGACCGATATTCTCCCACGGCAGCCCGATTTCACTACCTGGACCGATATTCTCCCACGACAGCCCGATTTCACTACCTGAACCGATATTCGCCCAAGGCAGCCCGATTTCACTACCTGGACCGATATTCTCCCACGGCAGCCTGATTGCACCACCTGAACCGATATTCGCCCAAGGCAGCCCGATTTCACTACCTGGACCGATATTCTCCCACGGCAGCCCGATTTCACTACCTGGACCGATATTCTCCCACGACAGCCCGATTTCACTACCTGGACCGATATTCTCCCACGGCAGCCTGATTGCACCACCTGAACCGATATTCGCCCAAGGCAGCCCGATTTCACTACCTGGACCGATATTCTCCCACGGCAGCCCGATTTCACTACCTGGACCGATATTCTCCCACGACAGCCCGATTTCACTACCTGGACCGATATTCTCCCACGGCAGCCTGATTGCACCACCTGAACCGATATTCGCCCAAGGCAGCCTGATTGCACCACCTGGACCTATATTCGCCCAAGGCAGTCTGATTGCACCACCTGGACCGATATTCTTCCACGGCAATCTGATTTCACTACCTGGACCGATATTCTCCCACGGCAGCCCGATTTCACTACCTGGACCGATATTCTCCCACGGCAGCCCGATTTCACTACCTGGACCGATATTCTCCCACGACAGCCTGATTGCACCACCTGGACCGATATTCTCCCACGGCAGCCTGATTGCACCACCTGAACCGATATTCGCCCAAGGCAGCCTGATTGCACCACCTGGACCGATATTCTCCCACGGCAGCCCGATTTCACTACCTGGACCGATATTCTCCCACGGCAGCCCGATTTCACTACCTGGACCGATATTCTCCCACGACAGCCTGATTGCACCACCTGGACCGATATTCTCCCACGGCAGCCTGATTGCACCACCTGAACCGATATTCGCCCAAGGCAGCCTGATTGCACCACCTGGACCGATATTCTCCCACGGCAGTCTGATTGCACCACCTGGACCGATATTCTCCCACGGCAACCTGATTGCACCACCTGGACCGTTATTCTCCCAAGGCAGCCTGATTGCACCACCTGAACCGATATTCTCCCACGGCAGCCTGATTGCACCACCTGAACCGATATTCGCCCAAGGCAGCCTGATTGCACCACCTGGACCGATATTCTCCCACGGCAGCCTGATTGCACCACCTGGACCGATATTCTTCCACGGCAATCTGATTGCACCACCTGGACCGATATTCTCCCACGGCAACCTGATTGCACCACCTGGACCGTTATTCTCCCAAGGCAGCCTGATTGCACCACCTGAACCGATATTCTCCCACGGCAGCCTGATTGCACCACCTGGACCGATATTCTCCCACGGCAGCCTGATTGCACCACCTGAACCGATATTCGCCCAAGGCAGCCTGATTGCACCACCTGGACAGATATTCTCCCACAGCAGTCTGATTGCACCACCTGGACGATATTCTCCCACGGCAGTCTGATTGCACCACCTGGACGATATTCTTCCAAGGCAGTCTGATTGCACCACCTGTACCGATGTTCTCACAAGGCAGTCTGATTGCATCACCTGGACAGATATTCACCCACGGCAGCCTGATTGCACCACCTGGACCGATATTCTCCCACGGCAGTCTGATTGCACCACCTGAACAGATATTCACCCACGCCAGTCTGATTGCACCACCTGGACGATATTCTCCCACGGCAGTCTGATTGCACCACCTGAACAGATATTCACCCACGCCAGTCTGATTGCACCACCTGAACAGATATTCACCCACGCCAGTCTGATTGCACCACCTGGACCGATATTCTCCCACGGCAGTCTGATTGCACCACCTGAACAGATATTCACCCACGCCAGTCTGATTGCACCACCTGGACGATATTCTCCCACGGCAGCCCGATTTCACTACCTGGACCGATATTCTCCCACGACAGCCCGATTTCACTACCTGGACCGATATTCTCCCACGGCAGCCTGATTGCACCACCTGAACCGATATTCGCCCAAGGCAGCCCGATTTCACTACCTGGACCGATATTCTCCCACGGCAGCCCGATTTCACTACCTGGACCGATATTCTCCCACGACAGCCCGATTTCACTACCTGGACCGATATTCTCCCACGGCAGCCTGATTGCACCACCTGAACCGATATTCTCCCAAGGCAGCCTGATTGCACCACCTGGACCGATATTCTTCCACGGCAATCTGATTGCACCACCTGGACAGATATTCTCCCACGCCAGTCTGATTGCACCACCTGGACGATATTCTCCCACGGCAGCCCGATTTCACTACCTGGACCGATATTCTCCCACGACAGCCCGATTTCACTACCTGGACCGATATTCTCCCACGGCAGCCTGATTGCACCACCTGAACCGATATTCTCCCAAGGCAGCCTGATTGCACCACCTGGACCGATATTCTTCCACGGCAATCTGATTGCACCACCTGGACCGATATTCTCCCACGGCATATTCTAGACGTAATGTAAAGTTTCCGTTCGGAAAGTTCCACTGGTCCCGAATACTTCTGGAAAATCGTATCATTTAGTTTGAGTATCGTCTCGTACAAAAGGGGGGAGGCGGTTGTGATCAGACCACGTGGCACTGGTTCGATATTGTGTTCACGTGCTGGTCTGCAGATCCTCCACAACATTGGCAACTATCTGTGTGTAAGGACGGATAAGAGGCGAGCGTCTGAGTGTACTTTGTCTACATTCCAACAACGGAATGTACATTCCGTCAAAGAGTAACAAATTCTATAGAACAGAGCCTCAGACGTTCCCTAAGCATTCAACTTTCCATCACCATTATCTATTTTCTATAACGTTCCAACCCGTCTAGTTTATAACGCGACAGACACGCCAAGCAACAAGTTAGTCCACTGGTGCAAATAAATTACAATTATCGTCATGCATCGAACCATCTGTAAATTACCTTGGCAAGCAATGTTACGGCGTCAATAAATTGCCATTATACGTGCAAACACTTCCTTCGCTTATTACAATGTACGTTCGTCCTGAAAACTAGGACACAAGTCACTAGCGGTAATATGCTGTAGTGACGTCAGTGTTTCTGTCTAGAGATTTTAACGTCGCGGTTCTAAAATTAATGTCGCAGTATAGCAATTGAACGAATAGCATCCTTCGTTCAATACCTTCTGACAATTTAATTCCAGGTTTCAACCTTTATACTTCTTGCCATGCGCCACAACATTATCACTGGGGCGTCCTACTGTAGAGTATTCAGTTAATCTTTCTAACGTATTTGCTCCTTGCTCGGGATCATATTAACTATGGTTTATAGTTTTACTATAAAAAAACAGACAACGTAAGGATATTACCTATAAGTAAGTGTTTTCAGTTTTCATTAAAAAAATGTTTTTTGGTAAAATAAAATGTAATTTTTAAATCTCTACATATAGCTACGGCAATTTCCTCCATGTTTAGTCTTTTCTACCGATAAGTTGAAAGTTTAAAATAATACAGGCATGGTTCTTCTATCAGTCGTTAGGCCCTATATGTCTAACGTTCCTTATCCATACAAATTTTAAAACAAAATCCTTTGTAATAATTGAATTTACTATAAATAATCGAAACACCCAAGATTACGAAACTTTTATTTCTAAATATCGTTCGAACAATCTAAAGGGGCCAATGCGGTGGGATTTCCTAATATATTTCTGAATAGAAAAATTGTGTAGAAGCAATAAAGTAGGATAATATAGGGCCTTTCGAGAGTCGGGTCCTCCTTACGGTTCTTTAAACTAAATATTGTTTTTTCACCCACTTTAATAATAGAATGAGTCCGAAGTGATCACATTCGTATGACTTTATTTCGAAGTTGTGTGATGTATTAATAGACTACTGCTCGGTAGAGGCCGCTACTACATAAGGTTATGTACGGCCGTGTTTGTAAAGCAAGCGAGCCTCCACCATCTGCGGGGAACGACCAGTGCCAGCACTCGTTGGGTGCAGTAGTTGTTTGATAAACCGGCCAACACGTCAATTATGCTAAGTAGCGATCCTTGTCGGGGCTTTGCCTTTACGTTATGCAGGGCATTCTCTCCCTATCAGACCAAATAGGAAAGTGGTTGTAAAATATATAAGAGCGGAAACATCCTTCGTTCCTAAAGCCCGTTATATATATATTTACATTACTCTTTCGCCAAAGTTGTATATAAATAAATATATTGTTAGCTTCTTCTCTGAAGCCTTTTCACTTACTGTATCACACAGTCGGTAATAAATTTCCAAATAAAGTATAGTACACATCTAAAGAAGAGCTTGAGGTTTGAGATTTCCAACCAGCATATATTTTATTGCATTTAATAAAATGTAAATATCTTACTTTTGATCCAAGGACAATTTCGGGAAACGATAAATGAGTCTTGGACATTGTGAAATTGGTTTCCAGCCGATAAAATGTTTACTGGCCAAATATGCAATCGAAGAAATAATTTATCGACGTTTTAAAGAAGACGTGTATGAACGACATGAACACGTTCCGAGCCAGCTGGAGATTTTAACACCAAATTAATAACAAAAATATAAGCAAGGTAGGTTATTCATTAATGCACAAGGTTTAAAACGAAAGTCTTGATAAATCACAAGTTTATGGGGTTCGTTATCCAACCATCGCTTTTCCATTATTTAAACGTTTCCCGCTCACGTCAAGTGAAATACAAATTGGAAAGAACGCGTTGCGAAAGTCAATACCGTCAGTTAGAGCGGTATATTTAGCTGGCTACTTGTTTACCCATGTCCCGCGAGTATGTAGAGCAAATATTAACCAACCGATGCAACAAAAAGCCGGAATAAGCCCTCCCCAATATTTACCCCAAGTATGAAGCAATGTTCAAGTCCCAGAACAAACAAAATGGTTCCCCTTTGTGTATTCTGTTAACTGCCAATTGTTGAATAATACAATTTTATATATTTTGTTCGTACATCTGTTATTTATGATCAACCGAGCAGCAATTCCAAAAGTTGGAGTCAGCTTTGTGTGGGAGCATTTTGCATTTAAATAAGGAAAACTACTTGCTGTATTAATGTAACCCCCCCCCCCCTCGGATGGACTTATACTCAATCAAACAGCCAAATACATGTTACTCCCAGATTGGTAATGAACAGTATCTCAAAGTAAAAACATGGCGCAGAGAAGTGGTGACTTGACCGAAGGAGTAGATAAGACTTCCATAGTCACGAGTGAAGTCCTTGAAAGACCGCATTGAAATTGATACATCCGTGCACAATAACATACAAGGAATATAGCAGCCAAAGATATCCCTTCGTTATGGTGCCCAAAGGCATCTATTATTCATTCTTTTACCCAATCCAAAAAATAGATGGTTTTTACAAGAAAATAGATAGGTTTTACCAGGAAAATGGATGTTTTTGCCATGAGAATGGATGGTGTTTCCAAGAGAATGGAAGATTTTTCCAAGAAAATGGATGTTTTTGTCAACAGAATGGATGGTTTTCCCAAGAGACAAGACGTTTTCAGGTAAAACGTCTATTGTTATAATGTCAAACATTTGGAAATTCCAATATCTCTTCCAAGCCTTAACGGCACACTCCAATGTTCTCGTGGACGTAGTATTTAAAAGTTTCAGCGCCTTCACCACAGATTAATGACCAATGTGTTTCATAGAAGTAAAGGTTGCCACTGGAACCTGACGCCTACAAATAATCAGAGGGGCACTATACACGTATCATATAATGACAATGTATGGAGCCAATCAGAGGTTCTGGAATGGCAATTTAACTTGCCTTGCGGAGGTAATTACAAGTTATCTCTAGCGAGCCTGGCTCAGTTTATAGACAACGGCTAGTTTTAGTTTGAATTATCCAATGCAAGAAATTCGACAATAATATTTAGTCAATAATGCATATTGTTTCACTGTAATAATTATTAATGTACACTTGAGCGCATTTCGCTTAAAATGCCATTATCAACTTCGAGGTAACTAATACTAAATCTAACATAACACTGTAAAATGGAATTCCTCACATATGCTATGGCATTGCCTTCGAAACGCGTTTCAGTCAATACATTTCTCGTTAATAATTAATTATTACTTCCGCTCATGCCGAGCTTGAAAACAAATTTTGTTTAGTGAAATATTTGGACAAATAGTAACAGAACATGAAACCGGAGAATTAGAGTAAATGTTTCTAAAACTTTCAGAGACGCTATTGACGGGGCTTAAATGTTTTATTAAATGCCTTTAAAACTAATGACTAAATTTGTTGTCCTTTGCAACCATAAAGCCACTATTAAGGTCTAAGAAAATAGCCACAATAATTTAGGAATATAGTTTATGTACTTTTAACGGTTGATTAGGAACGGTGATGATCCCACTTTCATAACTTTGTACCAGGAACTTGCTCGACAGTTGTTCCTTTTAGTTACAGTTGCAGTCTCTATGAGAACCGATGTTTTACTTAGTACAAAATGATGAAGCAAGGACGCTGTTATTGCGCTTGTTAAGGACGGCTGTCTTTCAATCTATCGCATCCAAGCACTTCTCTCACTCATCCACCAATTTCGCCCTCGTCAGCTCTACCGCATTCTCTGGAAGCTCACGTCCTAGCACACACATGTAGTAGAATTAAAATTAAAATGGTACTCTGCCACCCACCTGAACTCTATCTGGGCGGATGTAGGAAAATATCTGTCGTAAACACACCGAATCATAAAACTGATCAAAAGTTATTCAAATAAAAATAAATTTGTAGCAAAGATACATATGAACAAATATAAGTGAAACTTTAAAAATAAAAGGTGGATGAAACTGAATGAAGTCTGACAAGGATGAAGGTAAACACATTGTCCGCTGACAAAATAGTGAAACTAGTCTAACATTAGGTTGAGTATTGGCTGTACATTTTGTCCACATTTCTATACTACACTTGAAGTTTCTGAATAGTACACCTATAGCGCACATATATTATTAACTAAGATTAACCCAGTGTTAAATGTAATGAAGTGTTAGTGTCTTGAATGCGCCAAGAGGGGCGACTTTACCCGACTCAAGGACAATGTGTGCTGCGGCTGAGCATACATGTTTATAAAAGTCAAACAGCGCGCACACATTACGACAACATATTGTGTTTGAACTTCTGCAATGAAATTTGTAACGCATGGCTGCCGGCGCCAGATAGCAGCACGTGCCTAATTTCATCTCATGTAATGTAGCTAATTATTTGTTAACGTTGGAATGTTTAAAACATCGCTTTATCTAGTCCGTTGTATCTAGCAACGTATGTAAAGATCGCCCCCTTTCGGAAGCATAGCACATTTATTTACTAGGAAAAACTGAAAGTAGGATCGGTGATAGTTAAAACTTCCAAGATTTCTTCAATGTAAAAAAAGGCTTCCTAATACAAGCGGTAGCCAGACAAGGATGCAAAGGCCTATGAGTTGAGCTGGGGATAAGGAAATCGACCACTATAGGATCGAGGATCATTGCCTTGAAGTGGACAATGAGAGCGAAGTGACGCTCGCACTACGACAGACTTGCTTGACTGAGGCAATCCAGCGGTAAACTCATTAAACAAAAATAATCATTATTTAAAATTAAATTTTGCAATAACTTAAACTGCATTTTAGAAATTTTAAATTGGAATTGAACTCTATTTGAATGTTTGGATTACGTATGCTATATTGTAGGGTAGGTGTTGTATAGGTCATCCTATCAGGAAAAGAATCGCCACCGGTTGGATTGGGAGTAGCACATACGTACTTCTCCAAGGCCCTACCACATCTCCCACGTTAGGCACAATTATGTTTCTTATTGATAACAATTCTGCTACTCGGGAGGGAAGGCTAAATGTCGCCTGAGGTTTATAAAGATCTATACATCAGACCAGATCTTGTAAAACCTTGGATCCGGTTGGCGTTAAACTCTCTTGAGTGTAAAGATTGCGTAACGGGATTAGAAGAGGTATGGATATTGTTAACATTGTCTGGAGGCGACTAAAGCATCGCGATGTCTTTATTAACGCTAAACTCTGGGTTACTTAATTAACTATCCGACTGCCGTGATTAACATTATGTGCCGTCGCTTCATTACCGGCCGAACTATGCCAAGACTTCGTCTTCCCTGAGTCCCACGCATTCCTCAATTCAAAGTTCCTGCGGGATCGTTAAGCCCGAACTTTGCGTGTAGTCAATGTTTTGCCCAACCGCCCTTAAATACCCTCCTCAACTACTGCAACCACTCTGAGTTCGTTCTTTCCACTTCACCAACAGATATTCTACGCAATATTGATTTTGTAAGGTTCCCCATAGTAAACATCTCTCCAACGATTCCAACCTGTATGTTACTGTAAAAGCAAGTGTATTGGTAAATCTTTGGTTTAGTTTTGGCAATAAAGCAATGAGTATTTCTTCAATAATTTTCCTTGTTGGGAGCGAGCGCCTCCATTAAAGTTAGATTAAATAACATTTACCGCGTCACTGGATTAAAATGTACGATTTACCTATAACATGTAAATGTTCTAAATAAACTATAGCGACAGAAGAGTTCGGGGTCTTGCTAGCTACTTACGTTAGACTCCCATCACAGAACCTTTCACCCACTTTGCACGGTAAAACCTAAGGATCTCTATGATCCAGTGTACGAATCCATGCTCCCAAGGTCGTAACTAAAGAACAGAGTGATTGTGGTTAGTCTCGATACAGAGGACTTGGTTCCACGACCCGAGGTATCGGTATGTAACTCAGTTCGGTCCAGGTAGAGCAGTCGGACCTCTATCCACTATCGTTTGACCTTCTCTAAGACCCAGACACTCAGACTTAGACAGGGATGACGGTGTGGTCTTGCGACTCATACTAAGCCGAGTGAACCCACCCCGTGACTGTAGTATCCTGAGACTGTTCACGACTTCAAATTACCTGTCTGGTTAGTTCAGACCCAGTAGTGCTGGACTGAGACAGGGATGACGTCACCGTGACCTCCCCAACAGCTACCTGCCCTCGACAGCTAATCAAGAAGTAAGTTTTATTTTATACTTCCCATGGGAAAACCTAATGTAAGCGTTATTTGTATTGCAGATTGCTTATTAGTCATCCTGGCTTTATAATTACGTCACTCTGCACCGCAACCCGCCCTGGTGGGGAACTCACATACTGACGTACTGGCGAGTAAAGGCAAGAAGTGTGTGTTTGAATAGATTGAGCGCAACTCAGGGTTTATTGTTGCTGTTGGTATTGTTCGCTACTTGCTTACTTGTAATTACATTTTGTTTCGCATTACAACCCCTAAACGTTTAACAAACAAACAGCGCACAAACCCGGTGTCGCAAAGCCATTACTTGTCACGAACTTCGCAGACCGCGGAGGGAGACAATTATGACGTCACTTGTGCTGCTCTGCCAAAACATAATAGAGAGCACATCGAGTTCAATCCGCTTCTACGTGACATCTTCTACTTTGCGTACAACATTGTTGCCAGATTTAGCGAAACATTCATGGCGGCGAGTTGAATAGGACGGGTCGCTATATTCCCAAATTATCACCATACGTTTACTCTGTTGCACAAAAATACAGTTTTGTTATTATTAAAAAAAACGTAATTGCATTTACTTTGGATGTTCAATCTGTAACGACATTGAATTACATAAATAACAATGCATTTTATAGCGCAACTCTTTACACCACTACAGAGGGCTACTTTCTACACCTCCATTGAGGCCAAATATCTACACCATCATTGAGAACCGATTTATACACGACCGTAGAGGTTCACTTTCAACACCACCACTGAGGCCCAATTTCTACACAACAATTGAGGGCTACTTTCTACACCACCATTAAGGTTCAGTTACTACACCATCATTGAGGCATACTTTCTACACCACCATTGAGGCATACTTTCTACGCCACCATTAGGGTTCAGTTTCTACACCACCATTGAGGCATACTTTCTACACCATCATTAAGGTTCAGTTAGTACACCACCACCGAGGCATACTTTCTACACCACCATTACGGTTCAGTTTCTACACAACATTTGAGAGGTACTTTCTACACCACCATTGAGGTTCAGTTACTACACCATCATTGAGGCATACTTTCGACACCACCAGTTATATTTTGTTACAGTTCGGGGGGCTTAATGATAATCAGTAATAACCGGTGTAAAATATTAAAAGTTTTTTGTTTTAAAACGTCGTCTAACCACAACAGTTTTACTAACTTTATGTGGATTTAGGTTGCAAAGGAACTATCATCATAGGCAAAAATACAATTTTGTTGCATTAAACAAATATTATTTGAGCTTAGCTTGTGAGGTTATGTTAAAAATAAATAAAAAACATACACAAAACTCACAAATTAATCATTTATTTCTCATACGCGTTTCAATGACCAAGTCATCATCATCAGTGAGTGTTACTACTACAAACTCTAACTTACAACTATTTTTTTGTTGCATATGTTTTTTTTTAGCCCATGAGGATGGTTGCTTTTCAAAATGTCCATAACATTATTAAAACATGTTTGTGGCTAGAAGTTGATTGTTACTATTCAACAATCCCCAAAGTTTGTTCCAACAAAACTTTTACAATTGTTTACGATGTATAGCCAAACATGAAAAGAGCCGAACCCAAGAAGGTTTTTCAAGTTGCCGAATGTTCGCTCAAAATAAACCCAGAACCTAAAGTTAACATCGCCTCAGTACAGACGTGTTAGACTAACTGACATCCTCTGAGCCTTGACTTATTGTAGTTTTAGAAAGATATCTAAAGCTATCAATGACACACTAGTTGGTTACATCTGGCTGAATTCCATTACACCTTTAGGCCTTTCTGGATTTGTGTTCGATGAAAGTGATCATTGTGTCACTACTTTGAACAAAACAGCTCCAAAAACGAAACAATGGGGCACGACATTTCACCGCAGCCTCGCCCGCAGCGAGCATTTCTACGCAAATTGAACGTAAGACATTTTCACGCTAAAGTTAAACACAATGCTATTGTTGTTCGCATTTAGACTCCAGCCTGGAGACGACGTGTGTTTAGGGGCAAAAGGAGGGGAACAATATTCAAATTTAGGAACACTTTAAATGTAAAATTAAGAAGTAGATTACGTTCAGTAATGTAGTTAGAAGGTAAATATATTTATAACCCCATGTACAAGTCTTTGTGAAGGTACAGGGAGACTTTAAAGGAACGGCGCGTGTGTGTTCCACCAAGGTGTATAACCACTTTAACTGTTTAGGGAGAGAAATGAGTCGAGTTTCAAGTGAGAACAGTAGCGTCTCATAACACTTTGCTCCGCTGGCATTGTTAATAGGTTCGTTATTTCTGTGCAGGACGTAATACTACTAATAAAGTACTTATAGATATAGAAAGATATATTTACCGTTCATTTTACAGATAAAGCTATATTTTAAGTAAATAAATATGTTGTGTAGAATTATAAACTGCACAACAGTGCTGCCACCTGTAGTTAAGAGAACTAAAGCCTACTCCCAGTGACGTAGAAAACTATCAAATAGTAATACTCGAGAAGTAAAAGGCACATTGGAAATATTAAAGCACACTCAATCTGGATTCACCTGCCATATAGACAGGTTATTTCATTTAAAATAACCATATGTTTACAAAGTCTTTTTACTTCTAAATTAATAAAAATATTTAACGTTAAATTAAATGTAACTCTACAGCTTAAAACGCCAAATATTTAACCTGGATTTAAAACTCAATTATAAAGATAATAATAATTAAAAATAATTTTGGTTTATTTAAGTAAACATTTTTAAAGAATTGAAAAAACAGGGTAATCGATTCTTAAACAAATCCCCAGCTATGATTTCCTTTTACACGAAGATGGTAAATTGATTCACCCCGTAAAGTTTGATATCCAATCAACATTTTATCGACATAACTGTGGCATGTCTGAGCTTCATAGCGGCAGACTTTATTTCGGCCAGTAGCGGAGAGGTTTTTTTATTTTCTCAGATTTACGATAGCAAAAGGAATGTTTCCTGATAACGGTAACATGAAATGTTATAGCAAGCCATACAAACGCGCATAAAGGAACCGATAATGGTGAAATTAAATGGTTACAAAATTATAAAACTATTTGGTAAGCAATAACCCCCCCCCCCCAGCCACCTGTTTCTCAGGCCAATAGGGCTGCACTTTTATTACACAGCACAAAGTATTTTATTGAAGAGTCTGCTGATGTACGTTCTTTCACTTGATTAACCTGGGAATATTTAAAACGATGAAACAATAAATATATCAACAATTCAATAGCTTCCATTGGTTTTATTATGGTATACATTTAAATAAACAAATAATTAAATTTATGGATATTTTAAACGTTTTTTTAGCATTCGAAATCACAAAATCATTATTTTTGCAACAATGATACATATAGCCGAACATGGATATATGCACAGCAGACTCAAACAAATAAAACACGGCGCTGCGTATGCAATTTACACGGTTTATTTCAGTGTGAATCGTGGAGCACAGAACCGACCCCGAGAGTGAGCTACAAGAAAATGTGAACATTGACGCTTTAACCTGCAATGTGAGTTACAATACTATAGTGGTTACAGAAATCTTATTATTTACAATTCTGCAGTTCGACTAATGAGATCTCGTCTTCCTTCTTTGTTTGAAACTGTTTGAAATTTAATGTGTTTCAGACCCGATATGACATGGTCACTAATAGACCTAACTGTGACTAGAGTGGGAATAAAATCCACCCTGTTAATGGAAGGTGGAGAAATATGAGTCATTGTTTCAAGCACACGTCCCGTAAACAAACATGAGTGTAACACACAATCCACAGCAAGAGAAAAGCATGTCTCGCGTGGCTAGGTCCGCTTCTGTTACTGCCAAAGAGTACTTTCCCTTCACTTTATGTGACTTTCTCAGATACGAAACACAAGTTTCTAGCTGTCCGAAATGCGTCACTTGAACGTATGACAAACGTTTTATGCAGAGGAGGATAGTCCTCAGGTTATGAAGACGAAGAGAATAGGTTTGGTTAGCAGAGGAAATATTGTTAACACCTATTGGCGGCTGAGTGCTCTTTGGGTGGACTACTAACATACATATCACTGGTTCGATCCCCGTAGCGACCAATGATTTCTTTGCTTTTTAAGTCGTCTAGAAAACTCGGTTGCGAAAATTAGTATTTATGGTCCCTACAAACATTGTGCCCTTATTGTTGCATTTTTTAAATAATTTTGTTATTTAATAGAAGTAAAATGAAGCAGGCGGCTGACTGGCCTAGTGAGGGAGCGTCATACTTACTGTAGCTTTATCAATCTCCACATGCCCCAAGTAAGTCCATCTCTCCCCATTAAGGTGGTTTCACTAGATAGCGAATCCACAACTATACTCTTGTTACTCGAACTCTCCGACTGGAAAGTTTATTAATAGCAAAGCAAACAGTATAATTACCCTTCAGAGTTTCCTCCTCAAGAGATACAAAGCACGTCCAAGCTAAACTCCATCACGTCGCGAACATCCGCGATGAATATTTACAGTAAATCAACCCTTATATTTAATCTGCAAGATAAGAGCGGCCCAGGTCTCTGTCCTTCAATTAGCGAGGTACGTGGACCTCATAACAGATTACCCGTCGGGCTTCTTAGCAGCAGTTAATTTCTTGCATGTTTTATTATTCTCCAGACATATCTGTGTACTTTACAAGAAAGCTCCCTTAAGGTTGGTACAACTTCATTTCACGTTCAATGTAACAATTTTACCCATCAACGGTCTAGACTTATAAAAACGTATGGGCACGAAACATCTCCTGTATACAATGGTTTACATACCTAACCTTACGTTTTGGTTAATTAGGCGGTATTAGGTTAGGTTAAAGAGACACGTTTACCATTGCCTCCATGATACATGTAGATGCGCTTTGTTACACTTCGCATCTTCACGCACGAGGACTAATACTTTCCCAGAATATATTCTGTAATCTTCTAGAGACTAATCATTGTTGATATAAAAATAGTTTAGAATTGAAGTTTATAGTGGCAGCGAAAGTGACACTGCAACCCTAATCCTAACCATACTCTCCACAGATTCCTTAAACATACGTGAGTCTATACAGGGAGCACCTCTCTTCACGACCCACTCTCATCACTTCTAGTGTAGTGGAATTAAAATTATAAAGGTATTAGGTTCTCTGGAATGTAAAAGTTGTTATAACGACGGCTACACATCGTGGTTCTGCAACAGTCCCAGCAGTAAGTGGAGTGAGACGAACCCGTCGCAGAACTAAAAGAGAAATGAAAAATATCGCAACCGTATTTCCGAGTCTTCGTGGTGTAGAAGCTAGGTGAAAACGTAATCAACACTCTGGCCCTTGTGTCTGGAAAAATATTGCAACCGTATTTCCAAGTGTTCGTGGTGCTAGAAGCTAGGTGAAAACGTAATCAACACTCTGGCCCTTGTGTCTGGAAAAATATTGCAACCGTATTTCCGAGTGTTTGTGGTGCTAGAAGCTAGGTGAAAACGTAATCAACACTCTGGCCCTTGTGTCTAGAAAAATATTGCAACCGTATTTCCGAGTGTTCGTGGTGCTAGAAGCTAGGTGAAAACGTAATCAACACTCTGGCCCTTGTGTCTAGAAAAATATTGCAACCGTATTTCCGAGTGTTCGTGGTGCTAGAAGCTAGGCGAAAACGTAATCAACACTCTGGCCCTTGTGTCTGGAAAAATATTGCAACCGTATTCCCGAGGTTTCGTGGTGCTAGAAGCTAGGCGAAAACGTAATCAACACTCTGGCCCTTGTGTCTGGAAAAATATTGCAACCGTATTTCCGAGTGTTCGTGGTGCTAGAAGCTAGGCGAAAACGTAATCAACACTCTGGCCCTTGTGTCTGGAAAAATATTGCAACCGTATTTCCGAGTGTTCGTGGTGCTAGAAGCTAGGCGAAAACGTAATCAACACTCTGGCCCTTGTGTCTGGAAAAATATTGCAACAGTATTCCCGAGTCTTCGTGGTGCTAGAAGCTAGGTGAAAACGTAATCAACACTCTGGTCCTTGTGTCTGGAAAAATATTGCAACCGTATTTCCGAGTGTTCGTGGTGCTAGAAGCTAGGTGAAAACGTAATCAACACTCTGGTCCTTGTGTCTGGAAAAATATTGCAACCGTATTTCCGAGTGTTCGTGGTGCTAGAAGCTAGGCGAAAACGTAATCAACACTCTGGCCCTTGTGTCTGGAAAAATATTGCAACCGTATTTCCGAGTGTTCGTGGTGCTAGAAGCTAGGCGAAAACGTAATCAACACTCTGGCCCTTGTGTCTGGAAAAATATTGCAACCGTATTTCCGAGTGTTCGTGGTGCTAGAAGCTAGGCGAAAACGTAATCAACACTCTGGCCCTTGTGTCTGGAAAAATATTGCAACCGTATTTCCGAGTGTTCGTGGTGCTAGAAGCTAGGTGAAAACGTAATCAACACTCTGGCCCTTGTGTCTGGAAAAATATTGCAACCGTATATCCGAGTGGTCGTGGTGCTAGAAGCTAGGCGAAAACGTAATCAACACTCTGGCCCTTGTGTCTGGAAAAATATTGCAACCGTATTTCCGAGTGTTCGTGGTGCTAGAAGCTAGGCGAAAACGTAATCAACACTCTGGCCCTTGTGTCTGGAAAAATATGGCAACCGTATATCCGAGTGGTCGTGGTGCTAGAAGCTAGGCGAAAACGTAATCAACACTCTGGCCCTTGTGTCTGGAAAAATATTGCAACCGTATTTCCGAGTGTTCGTGGTGCTAGAAGCTAGGCGAAAACGTAATCAACACTCTGGCCCTTGTGTCTGGAAAAATATTGCAACCGTATTTCCGAGTGTTCGTGGTGCTAGAAGCTAGGTGAAAACG
Organism: Prosapia bicincta; assembly: GCA_036971475.1. NCBI lineage: Eukaryota > Metazoa > Arthropoda > Insecta > Hemiptera > Cercopidae > Prosapia > Prosapia bicincta. The sequence goes on along the minus strand of JBAIZL010000005.1, from coordinate 107,718,636 downwards.
TAATCAACACTCTGGCCCTTGTGTCTGGAAAAATATTGCAACCGTATTTCCGAGTGTTCGTGGTGCTAGAAGCTAGGCGAAAACGTAATCAACACTCTGGCCCTTGTGTCTGGAAAAATATTGCAACCGTATTACCGAGTGTTCGTGGTGCTAGAAGCTAGGCGAAAACGTAATCAACACTCTGGCCCTTGTGTCTGGAAAAATATTGCAACCGTATTACCGAGTGTTCGTGGTGCTAGAAGCTAGGCGAAAACGTAATCAACACTCTGGCCCTTGTGTCTGGAAAATTATTGCAACCGTATTTCCGAGTGTTCGTGGTGCTAGAAGCTAGGTGAAAACGTAATCATTACTCTGTCCCTTGTGTCTGGAAACATATTGCAACCGTATTTCCGAGTGTTCGTGGTGCTAGAAGCTACGCGAAAACGTAATCAACACTCTGGCCCTTGTGTCTGGAAAAATATTGCAACCGTATTTCCGAGTGTTCGTGGTGCTAGAAGCTAGGCGAAAACGTAATCAACACTCTGGCCCTTGTGTCTGGAAAAATATTGCAACCGTATTTCCGAGTGTTCGTGGTGCTAGAAGCTACGCGAAAACGTAATCAACACTCTGGCCCTTGTGTCTGGAAAAATATTGCAACCGTATTTCCGAGTGTTCGTGGTGCTAGAAGCTACGCGAAAACGTAATCAACACTCTGGCCCTTGTGTCTGGAAAAATATTGCAACCGTATTTCCGAGTGTTCGTGGTGCTAGAAGCTAGGCGAAAACGTAATCAACACTCTGGCCCTTGTGTCTGGAAAAATATTGCAACCGTATTTCCGAGTCTTCGTGGTGCTAGAAGCTAGGCGAAAACGTAATCAACACTCTGGCCCTTGTGTCTGGAAAAATATTGCAAC